>JARSSU010017596.1:0-44120 GCA_029619165.1 Eurosta solidaginis | reverse complement strand
CTTCCTCCATCTCCTCCCTCTCTCTCTCCCCTTCTCTCCTTCTCTCCCCCCTCCCCCCCCCTCCTTTTTTTTCTCTCACCTGCTCTAACGCAACCTATCGAACGCGCTTTTTTTTTTTTTTTGCAAAATTTGTCATACGTATGTTATCGCTTTGTTAACGTCGACTCATCGTTTTTTATTGAAGACATACTCTCATACCGTCAATATAGAAATCGATTCCATGTACAAGGTATCGGTGGTCCGATAGGAATGCCCACGAAGCTCTTATCAAAAAATAGCCGAAACCTATTCGGAATTCTGGTAGTGTAGCTTCTATTGGGCGTTACTCCAACCCTGATAAGCTGTAGTAAGCTGAAAAGCATATTTTTTCATACAACGCAAGCTCACACCTATAACTATTTACTGCATCGACTTCCGAGTACTGGTCACTCAAGCCCTTTTTATTTTCTCTCAAAATGTACGTTCTTATTTAGCAAAATGGAACAATTTCATAGATTTCACCGAGAAAGCAATCAAAGAGCAGCTCTAACTAAAACACGAATGCACCTCATGAACAAATTCAGAGTCAAAACGCACAAACGACAATAATATATACAAACACAATTCTCTAAAAGCGTGTTGCTACTTTCAAGCGAGCTTGTTAGCGCGCAAGTACTAGTAAGCATTTGAGTATTTCGCTTGTCACCATCAAAGGTAGTTTGCCTTATTTTAAGTGCACAACGTATAGGATCATACATGTTGATGAAAATTCTATAATATTAAATTTTTGACGAGACATGGTACTTGCTGACGCACTCGCACCTCTTCCATATGAAAGGAAGGCAAAGTGATAGAGCCACACGAGCGCGGAGGATTGACATTCTCACTTAAGGTGCTTCGTGTATGACAGGAAAAATTAAATTGATTTTCTAAGTGATTGACAATGTTATCGGAAGATACAATTAAAAAGCCCAGTAAAGGCATGTAGATCAACGAGGCAGCAAAGATCTCTAATCAGTGAATCACGTATACAGTGTGGGGTGTAGTTGAACTTGCCGATCCCACATAGACTGAATGAAATCATCTGCGTAACTTACACAGAAGTATTGTCAACAACCCAAAAGCTGAAAACCCTTTCACGAAACCAGAGAACTTATGTTACTAACATAGACTCCGACCTCTGGCAATAAGAATATGAGAAGATTCCTAGGACCTATGCTCACCTACTGCTTCTCGACATCTGATAGCTGTGGGCACTCTCTAATAGCTGAAATCTTAGCCTGAACACAAAACACGTGCTCAATCAACAGTCCTCTACAATCAGCACTTTATACACTGACCAAGTCCTAACTTAAAGGCAGTATCTACGCCAGAGAAGGTAGTCAGGAATTACTATAAGCCTTCTATGTTATTCTAAGGTGTTTAAGATTGCGCATATGATCTTCGACAATTAGCAGATCTGCGCTAGTTTCACAACCTTCTCTGCTTGGACATCATGTGAACTCTCGATCTTCTGTTAAATCTAACAGCCCAATCACAGATCGGGCGTCGACCGCACAAGCTTTGAGGGACGCACCCCGTTCAGGTAGTCCTCACCCGCGCTTTTTTATTTCATGTATTCACAGCACGTCGCAGTGACTAATATAGAGAAATCTCTTCCTATCCAGATTTTTTCAGGATTGCTAACACTTAAACACACTTTAAGATGCTTGTGCTATGCGAGATTATTGCCTCAATTGAGCGCAGTGCATCACACTTCCCCACACCTATTGTAGGCTCTAAGAGACCACAGGTAGGGAATTAGGTAGTCTGTTCATCCTATATTTGATGGCGCTACACTACTATGGCCGTGATGGTCTTCTCACAAGCTTCCGCGAGGCATTGAATCTCTTGCTTTTGCTGAGGCTGTGGTCTGCGCCACCAGGTACACAGGTGAATGTGCAGAATGGCATGCAATACTGCTGTAGGGTCGTTTTTAGCGCTCCGTTATGCTCACGATTGATAATTGCATACCTTCTCTAGTTTTTGGTATACGTATCTTTGTTTGTAAGTGTCCACAAACAAGGATCCATAGGAAATTTTGGGCTTGATAGTGGCGTAATCTTAATATATAAAAAAAAACCTAGCCTTTTTTCGTCTCTTCTTACTACCTAGTATAAAAAAAATGTAAGGCGCGATAACCTCCGAAGAGATTTTAGGCCGAACAAATTAGCGGACCACAGTAGGACAACCAGTAGTCCCATTTGTTTTATATGCCCATTCCGAACGACATACGCAAGGCAAGATGAGTTTTTCACTGATTGTTGGTAGATGTCTGCCGCCTATGTATTACTGAAACGTCATCTGCTTACGCCGTGAGTTCGAGTAATAATCTGTCGAAATGCCAAGGTGGTTGGACTGGTAACCAGCGTATACAGCTTTCGTGAAATTATCCCACCCATTGGCGTTCCTCTATTCACAGATTTGTGGATTTGTATACACCCCATTGCGACGAATAGTTCTGCAGCTTTACATTAGATAATTTAATTTCTTAAGGCCAGATGTAATTGCGGGGAAACCAAATTCAGACACAGCGGCATATAGGCAGCTCTTTTCGTGCTGTCGAAGCGGCTTTAAAATCGATGAGAGATGATGTGTGTCGATTCCTTTTTCGCGGGTTTTTCCAAGATTTGGCGCATTGTGAAAATCTGGTCTATGGTAA
Organism: Eurosta solidaginis; assembly: GCA_029619165.1. Classification (NCBI taxonomy): domain Eukaryota; kingdom Metazoa; phylum Arthropoda; class Insecta; order Diptera; family Tephritidae; genus Eurosta; species Eurosta solidaginis. Next base: position 41,440 of record JARSSU010017596.1, on the reverse strand, counting down.
ATTTGCCAGGTCTGAAGCGCACTGATAAGGTCCAATCAGGCCGATTCACGGTGGGTCATCTTCGCACAATACGTTTGACAGGACCTTATATGCGATATTAGGAAGGCAGATTCTGCGATATTTCACGCAGTTTTTGCAGTATCCCCTTTCTTATGTATTTGAGTCGAGTAAGACTGTCGATAATTGCTCATTTCGAGACATTGTAAAAGCCACTGCAATGTCGATAATAACACCTAGAGCATAATCTGGCATTCCGAGGTTCTTTAATATTCATGGACGGCCCTATGCAAGGCAGAACCGACTGACTTGCTTTTGGTGCCTTGTAGAGGAGCTGAATTTTATTATGAATTTATAGATCTTATAGATTTAATTCTAATCATATCAGTCTTTATTTATAAGTTCATTTTGGATTGGCTCTCTCAGTTGTTTTAGGTCTAGGTCCTAACCATACTTAGCGGCTTTTGTTCTAACAATTATCGCTGCGTTTTACTCAACATAGTGAGTTTATCTATCTGCTGCAGCTACTAACATCACGTTTATTTAAATATTTCACATGTCTACACATATAAACTTTTGTGAATCCAATTTTATCAATTTTTCTTAGATTATCTCCCGACTCTCCATTTTTGACTTTTTACTCTGTGCTCTTTCCTCATCAAAATTCCATGTTGTGCTGTACGGATATATTTCAATTGCAACATTTTATGGCATGCAACTGTTTATACGAAATCTGTGCGGACTGACTGCGAATTGATGCAATGAGCAACTATGCGCAAAAAAGTATACCCAGTGGGGAAATATACGTGCCAAATGTAAATGTTCTGCTTGAAAACCGCGATTGTTTGCTTGTTGGTTGGTTGCAGAGGTATAAGGAATCGAGTTAGATATAGACTGCCATATATATCAAAATCATCAGTATCGAAAAAAAAATGATTGAGTCATGTCCCGTTCGTTCCGTCCGTTTGCCGTTAGCACATAACTTGAGTAAATATTGGGATATCTTCACCAACTTTGGTGCACGAGCTTATCTGTACCCAGAATAGGTTGATATGAAAATGAGCGAAATCGGATGATAACCACGCCCACTTTTTATATATAACATTTTGGAAAACACAAAAAACCGGATTATTTAGTAAATAAATAAACCTAGAATGTTGAAATGTGGCTTTTGATAAAATCATTTTACAAATAATATTAATCATAAATCAAAAATCGTTGAAACCTATCGTAACAAAATTCAGCAGAGAGGTTGCCTTTACTAAAGGATGCTTTGAAGAAAAATTTACGAAATCGGTTAAGGACCACCCCACTTTTACATAAAAGATTTTTAAAAGGGTCGTGGACGAATAAAATAATCTATATCTTTGCAAAAAGAGCTTTATATCAATGGTATTTCATTTCCAGTGGATTTAACAATAAATAGGAAAAACTTCAAATTAAAAAAATAAGGTGGCACCGCCCCTTTTATGACTAAGAAATTTTTTATGTTCAGGAGCCATAACTTGAAGAAAAATTAGTTCAGAATTATTGTGCAGCCTTGTAACACTATTAGCACACAAAAAAACAACAACAGCATTTCAAGTGTACAGCTGGTATGTAATGTTCAGTTTCACCCGAACTTAGACTTCCTAATTGTTAACTTAAAGCAAGCTTAACGGGTAGGATGTTGAGTATGTATAGTACTCTACTTTTTTGTACTACTTCATATCGGGTATAATCAACAACAAACCCGTTACTTGGGTTTCAAAAAATATCGACATAGATTAGGCCTCAATTTGTCTATTTATTGCATCTCGATTATTTATCTTCTTATTTTTCTCCTTTTTATTTCCTACATGGCCTTTGAGAGAAGTACGCATGTTAATAAACTTTACCCACCATGCACATTTGTGTGTGGCGAGTATGCTTGAACATTTATCTCAGAGTTGTTGTTTAATTATGCTTATAAATGTTTGAGCTTATTCAACTATTGACTTGAAAGAAATGTTATATTGATGCAAGGCAGAAGCAGTTGCAAGACAGCCACGATAGAATCGGAGCAATAATACTAATTCCAATAGTTGGAGAATAAAACAGAGTAGGGATTAGAATAAGAACACTACAACACTGCAGATAAATGAAATCCAGATGAAAAATTAATGAAGCTGTATTTGAAGATAGAGTTGATGATACAGATTCAGACGAAGATACAGATGGAGATGAATACGAATATGGCTATGAATATGAATATAGATGGGTGGATAGTTTATTAAAGATTGAACTACGATCATTGAACTATTGTGCCCCTCATCACTTTCACAGCAGCTCATCCAAAGCGGGACTTCTTTGATGAAGCCTAATAGATCTCTTGACTTGAGGGATTTAAAGTGGATATGCTCTGCCCAGCGTGACTCCAAACAAACTTAACGCTACATCTTAAGATTGTGCGCATTATATTCAGCCGTCTTCGCGGATCGATCACACAATCGCCATGGTTTATTCGATTATGTGCCGAGTCTGCATGGGGCTGTTAAGTGTACAGTGTCCTGTAATAAATAGCTGCTAGAATTCTTAGGTTATTTTTCGAGAGAGCCTATTATTGCCTGTACCGAATTTGCTATAACCTCCTAACAATAACTTGGATTGTATCAGAAGCTGGTGCATTGCGCACCGCTCTGCATCTCTTTTCCCTCCTTCTAAAATAGATGTCCCCTTAATTCTTGTATTCGACTGGCTAGAGACAGCCCAGGACCGATGGTGTCGTGCAAATCGCTGCCTCTCTAAAGCCAGGCTGTACGCCTGCTCATTGCCCCATTCACTCCCCCTGTGGCCTGAAATCAGGCGGCCAACAGTACGACGTGTGAGCTATCTAATTGATGTTACCCTTTTCCACAGCACAGCAAGACCAGTGCTGACTTAATCTCGAACGCTGAAATTTCCTTGGAGTACGTACTGGCTATCACTGACTATGGTGATGGTTTCATTGGAGTATCCGCGTATAATGTTCAGCTCAGTGAACTGACTTATGACGAATTACTGTCCGCTTGAATATGCTTGAGTATACTCCCACACTATGCTATTGACTCGTGGACATCTTGTACATACGATCTGGTGTAGACGTGGATGACTTCTTTGTTTCGTTTCATTCATATGTAATCTGGTCTTCCAATTCCACTTTGTAACTTCTCAAATACTAGCTGTGAAGGATATCATATCTCGTGAGTTGAGATATTGGGATCCTCTCTCTGTTCCTCCATGTTCCTGTCATGATATAGCTTTTTCTTTCCCGACGCTCATTTGCGATATCCAGGAGGGTTCGTTGGCTGACTGCTCTCTCGAACATGGCCTCTAGCGCTATGTGGGGCAGTTTTGTCAGCGCTTGCCTCTCATTGGTTTCGGTGCTGCGGAGAGACATCGGGAAATTACCATTCCAGAAGCTATGGCTTGCTCTTCTCTGTTCCGGTATAGTACCGTCTGGATGCTAAACTGATAAAATAATGTGCTCTTTAGTCTAGGGCCTTGTTAAGCCTCTCTATCTTTGCAGGTGTGCTGGAAATTCCTCACAGAAAATCGTAACTTTTCTCCTTTTCGCTTTTTTATCTCTTATTGTACTCTATTGGATTTGTGTATTCCTCCCCAGCTACCAGTCCTCCTCACTATGCTTAAGATAATGCGACCACCAGGAAGTTGCCTTCTTACCCTTTGCTGTAGAGATCCGGCAACTGGAGTTGAAGGCATTTAAAATAATTTTGTTGGCTCTTTCCTTTATACTTTCTTACTCACTGCAATTGGTACTTCTTCAATTTGTCTTGAGACTTCCTACAGTTTGCCTCTATAACATTATAAGAGTGTCTGTCCAGTCTGTTTTCCTGGGACACCTTTTAAGTGTGGCTTGCCTTGATATCGCACCCAGATCAAACCTTATGATCGGGTGATCAGGAAGGAAGGGGTTCTGATGAGACCGTCCATGTTGAAAACCAGGCTCTTGCCGAGTATTATATCCGGGACTTGTGCCCTCGGCAGCGGTTGCGAAAACACCCCGAACGTATTTCTGCCATGATAAGCTTTTGTTGGTGAAAATTCATTGCTTTGTTGCTGCTCGATCTTAATCTTCACGAATTTAAATCATGCCATGTATTTATTTTATTTTATTAATTAAAATTTGATATTGTTGTAGCCAGGTTTAACAGTGTAATATAAACGGAGTAATATTTTTTTTAAAACAATTACTGCATGTATTGAATATGAAGAAACAATTGTTTGCTCCTCCTTTGCATAATTTAGAATTTGTTGGTAGTGCTTTTGTGAATTGAGCTTACGTTATGAATATGTACCCTACATTAAAAATAAACTCGTGTCCATCTTATTGTATAAAATATAATTTTCAACTCATGTTAATAATTAAACAACTTGTAATTGAAACTTCCATAACTTTCACACCTACATAATTTCAACTTCACATGTCTACATTCTTCCTTCTGGTATACACATCTACACACATGTACTTATATCTGTTTCTCTACACTAACACAAGCATAAGTGTATATAGAAATCCATTAACACGTAGAACTGTATCCACTTCGTAATTTGTTTTGTAGTTGGATGGTAGCAGCTTAAGCTGGCACGTGACATTTAGCACCTTTATCACATCCATATATCCTTACGTTACATCCTTATATGTCACACAAAACAAATTACGGTTACAACAACTCAGGTCATGCGTAAGTTGCAAATATATTTTTAGTTAAATGATATTGTGTTAACATAAAGCCTTTCATGTGTAAGTAATTATTGTTGTAAGGGCAATGAGGGCCGTAGGAAAAGCGCTGGTCTTATTTGAATAACTGTTCCCGCTTCGATGTGTGCACAGCTATTTGAGTTATTTCAACAAATGTGTTCCCACCTCAATAATTCGTGTTTATATAAAAAATTATGAAAAAACTGTCTCAAGCTTCTAGAAACCACTCAATTTAAAATCGTTGTATTGCATTTCTCTTTTTGGCTAATTTTAATCTAATATTCATGGAAATTTTTCTTGACAACTGTTCCAAGTCGGTTAGCTCTATTTTTAATTATAGACAAAAAGGTTTTATGAAAGACCTTTTTTATACATCAGATATTTTACACTTTTTTCTTTCGCATGAGATGGTGTGTAGCAAAAACGTAACAAATTAAATAAACTGTACCCACTACAGTTACTCGGTTTCATATCAAAAAATAAAATAAAGAACAGTTACTTTTTTGCTTGAATAGATAATTCTTAGGTTACAAAATTAAAATAATTAAAAGAAAAGTCCTTGGTTTATTTTCGTATTCATACTCATATCCATATCTCATATGCGTATCATATTCATATTCGCTTTCATATTCATATCAAATTCGCATTAATCGATGAAATTCATAATTATATACCTATTGACATTCATATTCATTTTCCTATTTGTATTCATATTCATAACCCAAAAGCTTTTTACGTAATAAGGATCTGTTCCCAGTAACAAAAACTGTTCTCAGGCAAACAATATTTCAGTGTTCTTTCGTTGTATCAAATTCAATACAAAAACTGTTCCACTTAACAATTAGGTTCATGTTTCATGAAAACAGTGCCCCAAGCAACAGCAAATTTTCTTGATAACTGCTACAGAAACGTTTTTTCATTGTCAAGTACGCTACAATTACTTGAAAAATGTCTGTAAAATTTTCCTGATGTCTATATACTATACTAACAACAACATGAAATTCATATTGATACCCATATTGGCATTCATATTCATATTTGTATTCGTATTTGTAATCTAAAAGTTCTTAATTTAAAAAAATCGGTTCCAGTAACAAAGACTGTTTTCAAGCAAACAATATTTCAGCTTTATTTCTTCTTTCACACCACCTAGCGAGTTAAAATAACTTCATTGAGTGTAATTCATTAAATAAAAAAACTGTTCCCACTTAACAATTAGGTTCAAGTTTCATGAAAGTAATGCTACAGTTACTGTCTTAAATGCCGTGTTTTCATTGTTAAGTATGCTACAATTACTTGAAAAGCGTCTGTAAAGTTTCCTGAAGCTTTTTCCGTTCTAGTGCCTTTCAAATTTTGTTTTAAAGTTGTTTATATTTATTTTTGAAACTCATAATTGCTATACCAACCACAACATGATGTGCTTTATGAAGGCCTGCTCTGCTATATATGTACATTAGGGCGGTTCAAATTGTATGGGGGAAAAAAACTTCAGGTGCACATCCAGTTTCTGAATCTATAGGTCATACTGAGTATATATAATATTAGCCGTGTTTTCTCAATTTTTACTTTTCCATATTGAAAATTCAATTTTTTAAATAGCTCAAAATATTTTCTAACAAAAATAATAATAAAAATTTCTAAAAAAAATATTTTCTAACAAAATTAGGGAGGCTCGAAATTCATTCAGACCTATGATCCCATGGGTAAATATTACTCAGTATGACCCATAGATTCAGAAACTTGTTGTGCATTTTAACAACAAATTTGACACATCCTAATGCACATGCTTACATAAATGCATCTCAACACTTTCTCATTTCTAATGAAGTCCTTAACAGGAAATATCAATTTTCTTGCCGTCATTGTTGTAGTAAATATGTTATTGTATTCAAGTATAGTATTTTGCTTGTATTGGTAAACTATGACTATAAAGTTTGTGTATTTCTGCGTTTTTTGTTGTTAACAACTGTGATTGTGATTGATGTCGACACTAAGAATTTAACAACATTTTAAGAAGCTTGTTTTATTAAACCAAATAGTTTTCGCACATCTGTTAACATTTATTGGCCTTTAAAAGTAAAACATTACAAACTAACATAGCAATATCTTGTAATATATATTAATTGATTTTTAATAAAATCAATTACAATACAGAAATATAATGTGAGAGCAGTGAGAAATATATAGCGAACTCAAAGCATTCTCGATCATTGTTTGCCTTTTGTTAACGTCTCGAGTCACTGAAACTGTCAAATAAATTAACACAAATGTTCCCAAATACAAAATGTTCTTTATTTACAGCACAACACTACTATTATAGTAGAACTTCACAAATCTTAAATTATTCGCGTACTTCACTTACGTCGTATTGGAATCAAACTAATTGATCATTTTCCAAACTGCGCTGCATCTATAGCACTCAGTTGGTTTTGTCAGCATCCCTCTCACAGGATATGAGCCTTCTTGAAAGCTACTCACCCGAATCGTCAGTGCTTATTAGTTTTCGATCGTCATTTTGGCTTCAGCTATATGCATCGCAGTCTTTGCTGCTGTGAATTTGTGTGCGTAATGTCGGAGTCGCTTTTTGTAACTGTGTGCATGTATGCGTAGTAGCGTTGCCAAATTTTCCGTATTGGCTGGGACATCCGTATTTTTCACAAATTTTAAAGTGTCCCGCCGGGAAATGCATTAACCCGGCATTTTCACAATATCAAAATTAATAAATTACTAATCTGCTACGAAACATAGCCATATTTGCGGCTTCGATTGTATTCAGCTCGTTAGCATATTGCATGCAACTCTGTAAAGAAGAAAAATTCATTCCTACTGTGGTTCTGAATATTGTCAATGTTTGGACATTTCCCACACCTAAATATTCATTTTGCATGGGCAAGTGTTGTGTTTTAAAATAACGTTTGGAAAATGTATCCATAGAATATCGAATTCGCATTAAACACAGTAAACGTATTAATTGTTAGCCTGTTTCATAAAAATATTTGTTATAGATAAATGAGTTTAAAATGTTAATTCTATCTAAAAATTATTTCGTCGAATGAGCAACCCATGTAAATATATAGGTGTTTCTTATTTTTCAAATGTCCGGGGAAATTTTTAAAAATCCCGGAATTTGGCTCAAATTTGAGGTTTCTCCCGGGAATCCGAAATAAAAATCGGGTAACCCTAATGCGTAGCTGTTTGCTGTCTGATCTGTTTACATAGTCGTTTGTGCTGTGCAACATTTACTAAATTGCGGCAGATGGGTTGAAATAACAAATAATCGTAACAGTATGTACCTCAAAATTTTTTTCAAAATAATTTCGAAACAATGTCAAAATTATGAAAAATAGGCTCAGAATTCCAAAAACTTGGCCGAAATAATCTCGAGTTAGTGATAAATTAGATTGAAATGGATGAACAATTTAAAACTGGCCACTATTTCAAAATCCTCAAATGTTATTGAAATATCACAAAAACTTCAAAAAATTTCGAAATACTTCGAAATAGTCCACTACAGATTGACCAGTAATGTTTTGCACAATTTAAAGCTGTCTCGAAATAATTTAGAAAAAATTTCGAAATCCATCAAAATACTACTGAAACAATCACTTAAAAATCATGAATAATCTTATAAGGCGAATTTGCTATAAATATCCCTAAACTAGTTCCAAAATTATAAGAATAAATCCAAAATTTATGGTGTATCGAAATAACTCAGAATTGTAGTAAAAACAATTTAAAAAAACAAATAATGCTCCCAAGAAATATAAATAACTTGAAATAGCCTTCTTTACCGGGAAAAAGTTCTGAAAATAATTTCGAAATTGTGTCGATATTACGTCATGCGTGTTGAGCTATTGAAAAAAGCCATGGGATCGATTAACTGATAAATCTTCCAGAAGTCTTTCTAAGGTATACGCAGAAAAAAATATAGGCTTAAAAGCCTATATAACTTTGAGTGAGCGGCTTTCCCCGCCATCAGTGTGTTGCAGTTAGACCGGGAATATACCATCCGGCCCCGCTGACTTATAGGCCCCCAAATTTGTTAGGGCCAGTATAGCATCCTCTTAGTTGTGATTTCTTTATTTACTGTGCTGGGGGCGCCAGTCCGATAATGCCAGTAGCAGGCACATTCTAGCATGCTGGAAAATGTGTATCTAGAAGCAGGTTCATAATATCCGTGCTGGAAATGGTCCATGAACTATTCATCAGCATGCATTCCATAGAAAAATTGTGCTCCAATTGCATATGCGAAGGACAATCACTTTTGAAACCCATGTCCTAGACACAAAAAAGAGATCATTTTGCGGTCAAAGAAAACATCACCAACCGAGAAGCAGCAGATGCATGATTCAATACCACTGCAAAGGTTTGTCCAAGATGCGCCTCAGATAATGTGTACAGTGCCATACGATTCTTCATGGCCGTCACGGTTAGCTTTCTTAAAAAGTCGCACTTCACGATAAAAAGAGCTCATTCAGCTTTGCTTCATATCTAGGTTAGTGCAGCACCTTACCCATTAAACTCTTGTCAATGAGCTTCCTATAGTATCACAATTTTGTTCGTTTAATATTTTGTATATTTCGGAGTTGACTCAAATATGGATAAGCTGATATGCTTGCGGTCTGAGAAGCATTATTCATTTAAAACTCTCCAGAAAGAATAAAGTTGCTATACGTTCAGTTACCAAAGTAACCTTCTTTCGGTTGCTTGTAATAAAGACGGGGTAGTTTCCTTGTTGCATACTCAGATTCTTCTCTAATAAGTAGTTATTGAGTGACTTACAACGATCATTTGCGTCAAAGCTGTGCCATGGCGTATGACAGGCATTTGTGTCACCTCCAAGCACTAAACTGGCATTTTGGCGGTTTAGATGCGTTAGGCTCCGGTATCAAGCACTATTAAGTACTAGCCTAGCCCATCCTTGGAGCGATTTAATATGGCCTCAATGAACCTTTCAGGCCATTTCACTCTCTCATCCCTTAGCTTCATAATGAACTAGATGTCGCAGGAGCCTTGCCTGCTCAAACAAGTATATGATACATTCATATTTGTAAAAGGGATTGCTATGTGTAAATTAGGTTGACAATCAGGTTGCGCCATCTGAGAAACTATAAAGCTTTATATTGCGCTTTCAAACACCTTGAATCACGTTTTTATTCATATGCATAGGGAGACCAATCCAGAAAAAACAGGTGTGCTTTAATTCTTCGCTGGAAACCGAACTCATATATAGGCAATAATCCCCAAAAACATCAGATGGATGACGTATCGTTGCCCTTATATATCATTGCAAAAGCTTAAATTATCTCACCCAAATAACTCACCCACTTCTGAAGCGCAAAATCACGGCCTTCAAATATCCGCGAACAATGTTTGGCGATGCTAGAAAGCTAGAGAGATAACTTTTCTTAATTTTGTTTGTGTTTGTTATTTACCTTTGTGGAAGAATTATTTGAAAGCAGTGGAGCACGTTTGCCAAAGCTTGGCTCTCTTAAGCTCAATGGAACTGATTTGACTGAGTACTCTGTGCTTTCCGTCCATCCCCAACATTTTCTTCTGTGAACAGTGTTAGTTGCTGCTGCTGTTTTACCCCGGTAGGCAAGGCGCCGCACCTCTTCATGTCTGATACAAAAAAACTCATGTAACCACACCATATCAAAACAGCGATCAAATCAAAAAATTGCAATGTTCAGAAAACGCGAGATGCATATTCGTTAATATAATCTTTACTTTTTTACAAAGCCTTTTCTCGCTGTTTAGTGAACATTTCGGTAGCTATTGAATTACGAAACCGCGTGATACTCATGAACTTCAAATTTTAGATTTTTGAGTTACCTCTCCTTCTTGATCAAAGTGATCTATGAATCACAGAACTGATCAACAGGAAAATAGCTGGTGTATTCTCGTCCAACTTGGTTTGAGACAAACAGGTTTCGGCTTTATGTCATCTCAGTGTCTGAGTATACAGTTCGGTAGCTATTGCATTAAGAAACCGGTGATACTCATAACTTAGGCTCCGTCTTCATCAAGTGATCTATGAATCATAGAACTGATCAATCAGGGATGATTAGCTGTTGCATTCCAGAACGATTTTCCGTCATTCCTTGCCAAACTGGTTTGGGCACAAACAGCTTCGTCTTTATGTCATCTTCAGTATCTGATTTCGGATTTTTGAGTAAGCTCCTTGTTGATCTTAGTGGATCAATACTCCTTATATGAATGCATAGAACTGATGAAGCCGATTAGCTGTTGCATACATAGAACGACTTCCCATTATTCCTTGCCAAACTTGGTTCGGAGACAACAAGCTTCGGCTTATGGCCATCTTCAGTGTCAGTTTTCGTTCTTAGCTAGTTAGCTGTCACAACCACGCTGAACGTAGCTCACATCAATTTTACAACATTCACATCTGTTTACTTAGTCAGTCTATCCATGGCGTAATGACTGTCATGCCTTTTAAGCTCCTCTTGGAATTAACCCAGCTCTTCATAGCCAACAACAATGAGAAGCGGTACCTTATGTTAGCAATTTAAAAGCCTATCTGAAGCTTTATAAATTGAGTTCACTCGTCTACAGTGACTTGTGTGGAGTTTAGCTGTTGGTACTTGAATCTCTTTCAATTGGAAGTCCTATACAATTTAATAAATAGTGAGCAATTTAATAGTTTAAAGAATGAGTGAATGAATGAATGACTCAATAGGAAAAGCAATACGGCGCATAGTGAAACACATATACTTAGAAATATTACTAAAGCAATGGAATGCAGGGGGATACATTGAATTTAAATCCAGTGAATTGGATGTTATGGGCCATGAGAGCAGAGAAAGGAGTTTAATTGTTTTTATAGAGACTTTAAAGGCTAACTCAACGGATGTATGAGCAATGAAGAGAGATTAAAAAAATATATAAATATTTCGACGCAACAATTTTACAATATAGAATATCTCATGGCTTATCTATACTGCAATGCATTTCAGATAATAAAAATATTTTTTTCATGATTACACAATTTATATCTAAATTAATGTTAGAGCTGCGTTCTTTTGCTATGACCTCATTTAACTTACGCATACACGGAGGTAACAAATTTATATAGTACGTATTGAATATGATATTTTTGGATTAATTATAACGGCTTATGGCATTGTAGTCTATAGACTTTTGTAAGTATAAGGAAGAAAAATAGACATTGAAATACTAAATCTTGTAGACTTATTCAATTTCAGGATTACGCACTATGCACTCGGAGCACAACGCTTACGTTTGTATGAGAGAAAGACATTACAGTTATCTAGGACCTAGATTTGCTAGCTGAGTCACTATAGCTGGAGTCTTAAGCTTGGCGCGTAAAAGCCACGACCACCAAACGTACTCGATCCTTTCCTTCTCCAAACCACAATCCTACATCTGCTATCGCTAAATAGTCCTAATTTGAAAGCACGTGACGCCAGAAGGCGGAGTCCAGTATTTTGACTGTCTATAGACCTCTTTAAATCATAATGGTAAATTTTTAGTCTAAGTTTTTAAAACCTTTCTTGCCTGGTGGATCATGCGCAACATTCACCTCCCCTTTAATCTCTTCCAATCGATTGAGATGTGTACATAGTAAGCTCGATTAATGCGCCCCTTTAAGCCAGCTCATCCACTTTTTCTTAACCATATATTGGCCCTGAGGACTAATAAAGATGTATGCTTCTCCCTGTCCGGGGATTGCTTATATTCCAGTACATATTTAGATGTTGTGCTGTGTCAGATTATAGCCCTAGTTGCTCTTGGCTGTCAATGTAAAAACTTCGCGGCTGCAGTTTAGCTATTTTCGTCATCGTTTTTACTGCTTTAGTCACAGCTACTATTTCCGTATGAAAAACACTAGTGTGAACTGGCAGCTTGAAGGATTTCTTTATTTCCATATCTGCGCAGTATACCGCATGCCCTATTTTTTCATTACTTCGGAGCCATCGATATACAAGTGCATCGCCTCGTCTGCTATTTGAGTGCCCTTGCGTTAACCTTCCACCTCTATTGTGGCTCTTAGAGCTCATCGAAGCGCAGGTAGGGAGGTAGGTAGTATGGTCTACGCTCAATCTGACCCGAGGCATTGAGTTTGAGGGTTGTAGTTATAAGTGCTTTGTTTGTTGTCCCCAAATCTGCAATTTGAATATGCCCAGTAAATTAAAGTAAAGCCGATCGGTGTTGTTTTCAGAGCTATCGTTATGTAAAGCGTTGATGGCCTACACAGCCCCTCTAAATTTTTAAGACTTACGTCGTAAATTTGACGAATCTCCTGAAGAGCCGCCTGGGCATTTGGTTGATGATCAGCGTCCACAGGAGATACGACAATACCCCGCCTTGCGACATGCTCCTGTCCATCGACCTCATATCGGTCCACACTGCGATTTATCTTCCTGCAAATAAACATGCAGCCGATACTACAAGTTAGGGCTGTATGTACTTCAATGTACTTCAGACCCGCCATGATCTCCTGTTTAGAGAGCAATGTCTAAGCAGACTACTAAGCAGTACTCTCTGTATTCCAAGGCTTCTCCATGCTTTTAATCACACTGTGCAGTGCCGTGTCTAGCGACATGCCTTTGATGTACGCATGTTGGGTTTTGGAGAAAGTTTTTCATAATGTTGGACTTTATAAATAAATGTATCAGCCTCTAAAGGTTTTGAGTAGAAATAGTGTTAAACTAATGGGATACATACGACCGATCTTCCCCAACGTTGGTAGGGCTTAAAACAATCAGATGAGGAACGCATTCTCGCTAGGGAAACGCGCGCATTCTCTAGCTCAACTTCGATATGGGTACTGTAATAGGTTTAACTCTTACCTATATAGAATCAACCGCGACATACAAAACATACGTCCTGCTTGCAATGTGTCCCCACATGAAACCAACCATCTCTTTACCTGTATTGTGGAACCAACGCCTCTAACACCCCTCTCACTATGGTCCACCCCTGTTGAAACAGCAAGTTTTCTTGGACTCCCGTTCGAGGACATTGATGACAATTTGTATGTAAATATTGAATGGGGCGAAGCACTGCTACAACAACATAATAACAACAACGTTGGTAGAGAAAACGAGAGTTCTCCAAGAGGTTGGTACATTATTCAGTATTATGCATCGATTGAGTATTATATTAAGCCATTCTACGACCGCTCTACTCGAAACTTGTAGCATGGCTGGGAATATACGATCTGCGACCGGCGATTTAAACTTATATAAACTTCTACGCTATTCGGTCTGGTATTAGTCACCAAGCCCGGCACTACGCACTCAGTGATCGAAGTGTAAGTGTTGTCTGCTGGCTCTTCTGAATCATCTGCCTATGAGAAACGTGTGTATAAAAGCACTTCAAATGCAATTCCAGCTGACGTGGCGTAAAAACTAAGTGAAATTTCCATACGATAATATGTATTTCTATCGATCCAACGAAGCGCGCATCTGGCAAAACTTTGGACACTTCCAGGGTACCGCACATACACACTAACGCATCAAATAGATGTTGGATGTCTACCGTATTCACGGTTGCCACTTTTGGTCCATTTGGACCAAAAATGGTCCCTTCCAAAACCCATTTGGTCGCTGGTGGGCCTTTTTTCAATTTTGGTCCTTTTTAGGCAGATAGCCACGATTTTGGTAAGCTTTCTTCCTTTTCACTGAGGTTAAAATTCACAACTCTGCCCACAACATTGGCACACTTTCATTAACCCACAAATAATTTCAATGTACTTATGTATATGGAAATTTTACCACAAAAATTGCTCAGTCAATAAAATGTAGCAGACCAAGGACATTTCATAGGAGATCTTTAGGCCTAGGAATTAATAAAAAAAGGCATGGATCTAAGGGCAAACACATTACACGGCCTTGTCAGAAAAAAAATTTGTTTAGTATCTCGATATTTCGATCGGTATCAACACTTTTCGTGATAGATTTTTTTCACTCGTTAGCTAAGAAAATTTTTCTCAATGCACGGTGAATTGAAAACTAAGTAAAATAATGAAACTAATTGGTTTTATGTTTGGGTAACACTTTAAAATTAAAAAAAAATCCTACGTAAAAATTGCAGGAGTATTGTGGTGTTAGCGCACGTCGACATACTTGAAAACTAAGTAGATTGGCATAAGAAATATTTTAACTGTAAGTAAGGCAGGAATACTTCTGAAGCGGAGACTTTATAAATGAATAACGAATCAGGATTGAAGCAAATTAAAAAAGATTGATTTCGAAAGAAGTGTTTTGTGTTTTTATTCAGAAACCATAAACTTCAATAACACCGCTGTTAACTAATTTTAGTACCTACTTAATGTAATCAGGTTCCGTTATTGCACAGTTGAAACTTTTAAGACGTTTGATTTTTAATCTGAAGCCTGGGGCTAGACTTAGTAAACGTGAGTTTTTCAAAAATCACACTACTAAATCTAGGGCTTTTGGTATGAAATTTCAACGTTCAGGGGTAAAAGTAAGCATCATTTATGATTACTGAGTTTGCTCATAGTCGGCTACACCTAAACATAAAATTTTTGAGCCTTTTCTTACTAAAACCTAACTGCGCTATACATTTTATTTCTTTCCAATTAACAAACATAATGCTGGAACTAAGAGGTTTGTCAGCAAACCTACGTTAAAAACGTGTGGTTAGTAAAGGAATAGGACTTATCCTAGAAATTGAAAATATAAACTACCTAAAAGTAGTTTTTGTTGTGCAGTTGGAATTAAGTCTCCTATTCGCTAAGTTTATTAAAATTTTTTATAGGAAACCATGGAAACATCCTAAAATTTATATTTAACAACGACTACGACACTGTGTGAATTGTTGTATCGCAATCAAATAAAACAAAAATTGGTCCTTTTTCTGAGAATTGGTCCTTTTTTTCGATGAATTTTGGTCCCAAATGAAAACATGGTGTGGCAACCGTGACCGTATTGCACCCACACACACACACACACACACACACTCATACAAAACATATCCAAGAAATGAGAAAAATATTATTTTTAAAACGATGTCAATATTTTTTGTTGTAGTTGATCTATATCGTCACATCACATATGTACATATTGGTGGCCTGTCACCGCTTGGTACACAGCCATCAAACCAACGAATGCAAAAAGCCAGACCTCAGTGATAAGAAATGAGTGCGAGCAGACGTCACTCTACACCACAGCTCACACACACAGCGGAGCGGAATCAACATACAAAGAAGCCAAGTGCTATTTCAGTGATGATGTTGTTGATGAGCATGGCCACACATTAATGAGTCGCGACAAAGCATACATACATACATACGCATTTACAAAAACAAACATAGCGATAGATATGCAAGTGTTTGCGCTCATTATTTTATGCGATATCGTTCAAAGTCGAACGTGCTAATTATTCCCAAAGGACGACGGCCAATTGATGGCATTGCCGCTTGGTGATATTGTTGGTGAGTGCGTGGTTGTGTGTGCGTATGCTAGCGACTATTTCGTCAAAAATGACAGCTGCAAGTAAAACAAATCCACAGATTCACAAGCGCCAAAAATAAGTACAACAAAAACAAGCTAATCAGGCATGATTACAAAATTCTCGAGTAAAAAAACAAAATTGTTGACATTGATTGAAAGTTTTTTAATTTGTCTTTATTATTACTTTATGGTCAATTTAGTATGAATTTAAATATAAACAATAAACATGTATGATCGTTTGACCAT
Source organism: Eurosta solidaginis (assembly GCA_029619165.1). Classification (NCBI taxonomy): domain Eukaryota; kingdom Metazoa; phylum Arthropoda; class Insecta; order Diptera; family Tephritidae; genus Eurosta; species Eurosta solidaginis. The sequence continues at coordinate 25,015 of JARSSU010017596.1, read as the reverse complement.
AACTTTTATGGAGAAATGGTGCCAGACTGCCAAATAAAAAAAGTAAATTAAATGGAATTAGAAGAATTTTTTTATGAACTTAACTAACGGGAGGAAGAACTGTTGCGCTGTAAGACCTACATCAGAGCTGGCATTGTTCCATAGAAGTGGGTCCCGGATACAGTGCTCCGTGCTTCTTTGCCGCCAACGATTTTTTCTTGTAACGAATTTTGTGCGATTCCGATGTCGAATAAATAACTCCAATATTCAGTACGGCAAAATGGTCTTTATTAGACTACTTTGGGAGTAGTACTTCACAATCACAATTATCTTGTCTAATAGCGTATTTAAATCAAAATGATTAGTTATTCCTCAGCTTGCGCTGCTCTTATACTCTCTTTTGCTTCGTTCGCATATTTCTCCTAAGGTCTAGGCTTTTCACGCACTTGCCTTCTGGAACAGTTGTATCTTATACTTGGTTATTAAGATAAAAGCGTGTGTAAGTGTGAGTAACAACTTCTGCTCTTAGCTGATGACTACATATATGTATGTGAAATAATCTCTTCGCTTCGAGTTACTGATTATATATCGGTTCCTCGATATACCCATGCTTAGGTTAAGCTAGCTTATGTGGAGATTTCCATATTTACTCTATAAAATTGGTTTTGTCCATTGTGAAAGCCTCCAGTGAGTGGCGAATGGCGGCACATCGTCCAACCAGATTACTTTCTAGTAGTCCTCAACAAACCATTAACTTTCTCTCACTTGCAAAATCTGTCAAACTGTCGAAAAACCGCGCACCCGGAAATCTGAGTCGTCTTATTTGCAGTCCTGGATATTGGCAGAGAAACGATTGTAGTCCACTCCTCTTCCTCCTAATCCTGGCAGATCCTGCAGAGGGAGCTTCGAAGTATTCGTGCAAAATTGCAATAAACTGTGATGATACCCGTAATTACTCTCACTGCAAATTTATTTAGCTTAACAAGAACGCTAGTAGTTTCTTTCATATCCAAACATGACCACAAGAACTTTAAAATCTCCCAATCAATTTATTTCACAGTAAGTCTATTACCCTTATCTCATTTCCTGGATTTTACTCAGGAAAGCTCCGCGTTATATTTGACTTAATCACGTGGATTCTAATGCGTTTAAGGACTGACGGTCGACTGTAGTATCCTGGAGCAGTCGGGCTGCTCTCTCTATGACCTAGACCACCGCCTGTAAGACACTGCATAAGTAAGGAAGTCGGTACAATTGATCAACCTGCGATTAACTCAAACTTTAAAATTCGATCTGGCATCCTTGCATGATAAATCAGTTGCATTCACAAAACCTCATGTGCGGGTGGCTATGATAGCGTAAACGCGTGGCTTCATTAGCTTGTATCCATGTACAGAGAGTAGAGCATGACATTGGTGATATTGATTGTTCATTCTGGTAGATAAAAACAAAAATCAATTGATCTTATGATTTCGGCTGATGCACCAGTGCTGAGACGCGCTTTAAAATAATATCAGCTACACGAAAAGTTGGCATTTATAAAATATCACAGCAAGTGACAAGTGAAGTGACGGAAATCTTGTATAGAACCTTTAGCCTAAGTTGAACGTGAGCACAATTTTTATGGCAATTAGAAATGGATTTCTTTGCCACTGGTGGTTTTCAACAAGTGTTCAATGATTTAGAGGATGCAGACCTACACGAGCACTCAGCAGTATTTACAACCAGTTTAGGCAGCCACGCTAACCTCGAAAGTTGCAATTACTACGCGCCTCTTTCAAGTGACAACAAAAACACATTGATACGTCTTAGCGGCGCTGATGATCCTTTCGTACTTGGCGATTCAACAAACGAACAAACTTTATTAGAGCTGCATGTGGACTGGTGTGATACTACAGCTGATACAGCACAATACAGAACAGCCGACGGCAACAGCAATAGCGATGGCATACACACCTATGAATACAGAGTTATCAATGATCATGAGCTACAACTCACGTTCGATCAGCTACTCAGCACGTCACCAACTAATACAAGTGAATTTTCGAACAATAACAATGCACTTTGCGATGTAGATTTGACTGCAGTGTGTGGGCGTAGATTTAGCGTTGAGGAGCTTCAAAACTTAAACAGCGCCGATAGCTTGGAATCCAATTCAATTCACGAACTAAAGACGAATGCTTTTATTACACGCGAAATGGCTGAATGGGAAGAAAAATTTTTGGATAACTATATTGAGATACCTGAACTCATTGACTTTCTACCCGAAAAAACTCCGCTGTGCACTGAGACATGCGAACATTTTCTGCATGAAAGCTCAAAGAATCTGAAACTACATCGCAAAGTGCGCACGACGAAACGTTCGAAAGAGCTCGCTACTAACGCCGCAGAAGAGCGCACTGCCGCTGGATACATCTGCAACTTTGGTACCTGTGATAAAGTTTATGCTAAACCTGCACATCTAAAAGCGCACATGCGTCGTCATATGGGTGAGAAACCGTACATTTGCAATTGGCCTGAGTGTACATGGAAATTTTCGCGTTCCGATGAATTGGCTCGTCATCGACGTTCGCATTCGGGTGTGAAACCTTATAAATGTAATTATTGCATGAAATGTTTTGCGCGCTCCGATCATTTGACGAAGCATAGAAAGGTGCACGAGCGTCGCCTGCTGGCTGCTAGTAAAGCGGGGAAGACAATTGATGGTGTGCTGCCACAAAGTGTGTTTACAGTGCGACCGGGTCGAAAGCGGAAAAAGCAGATATGCTAATCGAGAGTTTGGAATGGATTAGTTAAGAATTTATTAAAATTTACAGTTATTTGATTGAGTGTGTGCGTATGTTTGTTAGTATAAGGCTTAATTTTTAAATAAAAATGCTAAAGAGTTGAAGTCGAGACGTGCTACTTTACTTGAGTTAAAAACAGAGAACTGTATCGAAATTCCACAGGTACATAAACTGGAGTCCTTAAACAAGAAAAGAGATTGCAACTTTCAACCAAACAAAGGTTTTTCATTGATACAAATCGATGTTCAAGAACAAAAAAGGGTTTTCTCAGTGAGTTATGTTTATTTTTGAATTTCTTCAATCCTCAGTGATTAATTTTCATTTTCAAACGGAATCAGTCCGAACATTTTGGTATTGTTTGGGAATCATTAAGCAGGGTTTGAAAAGTATCTACGGAATACCGAAATTTATGGGACTGTTATCATTGTCGGATTGTTATCGTCATATTAATTTTTTGTGATCGCCGATTTATCGGCTTGTTATCTTTAACAACTGTTCTCGAAGAACTATCGAAGTGTTATAGGTTAACTGCCGTAAACTTATGGACTTCTAATGAAAAAATATCGATTTGCTATCCAAGTGTTATCAATGCGCAAACGAAAAAATATTGATTTGTTTGCTATAGAAAAAATACCAAACTACTATCGAAGAAAATCGATGTTGTTTTCGAAAAAATATCGATTTTTTGTAGAAAAGTTATCACATTGCTATAGAAAAAATTTTAATTTGTTATAAAAATGTCACCGAAAAGTTATCAGAAAAATATCGATTTTTCATCAATATGTTATAGATTTGTTAACGAAAAATATTGATTTGCTATCGACAAAATATCAAAAGGTTATCGAAAAATATTCTATTTCTATATAAAAGTTATCGATACCACATTGATATTTTTCGATAACATACCGCTGAATTTTAAATAACAAATCGATATATTGTTTTCTATTACAATTGATAAAATTTCGATAGCAATTAAAAATTTTTTTTGATCTAATCGATAAAAAATCAATATGACCTGTTTCCTTCGCTACCCAAGTCTATCCATTTGCTGAATGTTGATCCAACAAAACCTGACACCCAACACGTGTAAATTCCGTAGTTGTTTGAAGACATACATATATCGGACAAACGAGAAGCCCTCACTAGCTTTTATCCAAGTTGTTGCCTGAGGTGATATCATTCATTCAGCTCAAGGTGTCTACAGACCTCCCTTCGACCTTTTTCGCGATCCGCAACGTGATATGACTGCACCGCAGGCCTCAAAACGAACAACCGATTCATTGTTAATGACAACAGTTATTAGCGCTGCCTCCTCTTGACCTCAGTAAATTTAAGTCCAATTCTTGCTGAGCAGTCTTGGGTTTGCGGTCCGAAATTTTCCCAGAACAATTTTGTCGCAGTGTGCCCCTTGCCGTCACTGTGAAAGTTTGCTGGGTTTTAGCCATCTCGTTACAGATTCTAGATTTTTTGAGTTAAGCAAGGTCAACATCTCTTGGTCCACTCGCAATGTTCTGCTGAGAACATTGTCTCCTAAGGGCTAAAGCGCTGGCCCAAATGGGTAACGCTTATACCAGCTGCACTCCCGTACTTCCAGCTCTTGATATGCGTGTAGAAGAGGGTCACCGCCTACACCGCAATCCATCACAGGGCAGTTTGATCGTAAATTGCGCTCTTGATAAGAAAGAGGCTTTACTGTAGCATCGTTCACGCTCTGGATAGAAATCAATCTCGAAATATAACGTAACCTTGACAAACCTATGAAGCTATGGCATGTTGCATATCATATTCAGAGCTTTCGACAAAATCTAAAAGGTAGTGTAGTCGAAATACCGGCAGCTTGTAGAGCAGCCTGGAAACTTACCCCACATGAACCATTATTACAATCAGATAGGCGACATTAGTTTCCTTAACATTGGCTTAAAGGCAAACATAGTGCCATACAAACGAAAAGCTTTATTTCGTGGTCGAGAAGAGAAGGTAAGCATATGATTATCACTGTTTTTCCACTTATGAGAAGCTTACGCTGCGATCGAAGTTCTCTAAGCATGTCCCAGACTTTCTTCGTCCTTTTATTTTAAAATCCGTAGACAACGTTGTAACACTACGTCATCTGCAGTAACATAGATCCAAACTGATTTCAGGTGTGGTAACATCTTGTAGACTAAGTTTTTGTTGTTATTGTAGCAATTAAGATACTCTCCGAATGTCTTGGGAACTATTATCGATGTTCCTATCTCCGATGCTGCTTCCTCGTGGGTACGCCCTCGTTTAGACAAGATTGAGATTGTGAAAGCTGTGAATTGCGCTCATCAAACCTTTTAATCACTTATGGACTACTTTGTGATGCGCAGTCCTGCAATCTGCAAGGAAGGAAATATCTGCAGAAAATCTTTTCTCCCAAAAGAGTTCCATCATAGATCTTATTAAGTCCTACGCTAGTCGTATATCTTTGTTCCCTGCCTTTCAAATTTATGACCTACAAACCAAACATCAAACGAAAGTCTTTGATATTTCTTTCTTCCTTTCCCAAGTGTATTAACTTTATTTCCTTTTAGTTAAAAAAAAATATGTACAAATAATGTTATAAAGTCACTTCTTCTGAGTTTACTGATAACATGAACTTACACGTACACACAAATACACATGCGAGCTCACTTTGATCCCTGCTCGCATATTACCTTTTAAATAAATGAGATTTTAAATTTGCCACCAAACGAAATGACATTATCGATACTTGTCGTATTACAGTAATAACCAGCATTATCGGAGGATACCCAATAAATGTGGCGGGGCGAGTGATGCTACACGAATTATTGCACGGCCCTAGCAACCATTGCATGTATTTTCGAATGGACGGACGATGAATGAACGATGAGCAAAAGTAGGCGGCGCTTTGGTTGGTGGGAGGATGTAGGAGGATGCTGCGTAAATATCACAGGATGAATGGGCTGAAATGTGGAAGTTCATGATACTACTGTGTCCAAAATATTAAAAATGATTAATGATATAACATTACTTCCATTTGATTTCATAAATCGTATCGTTGACTGCGATTGGCTTGTACAGGAGTGGAGTAGGATGGGCGAAAGGACGATGAAAAGCAATAACTTTCCAACAACGTAAAGTCATCAAATCGATATTGAGTGCGCTGGAAGCTTTCGATTAGTTTCCGGTCACATGACAGAATTTCATTTGATTTAGTAAAGCAAAATATATTAACTCGCTTGCATTTGGCTGCCTCTTGGGGTGTATGTATACCGTGGAGCTATAACAAAGCCTGATAGAAGCAGCAGCAGCAGCGGCAGTAACAACCGCGAAGCTAACAAATCAGCACCGTTTTGTTTAACATTTAATTAAATTTTCACAAAGCGTTGATCTTAATTTGCAGATATGGAAAATTATATTTCACGCCGAAGGAGAATGAAAGATTTCCGCAAGAAAATAGAATTGAAAATAAATTGATAGCAGCAAAGCGAGTTCATTACAGATCAAACGTAGAGCGCAAAGTGTGAGAGGTAGAAAATTATTAAATTGATTGTGCAAGGTGAATTTTTTTATTTAAAGGAGGAGAAATTACATAAATTTCCTCTGTGAGGTGAAGAACTTGCTAAGGAAATATTTCAAAACGTTGCTATGGCAATTTTCGCGGTGGGGTTGGGTTAAGAATATATATATAAGTTGTATCACCTACCTGCTCTCCATCATCTTAACAGGAAGAAAGGACAGAGCGTTTTTTTGTATCTGCCACACCTACGCTGCGAGCGATTAGGTTTGGGTTAGGAGGTCAGGAGTATAAAATGTTGGTTTATTGGCCTTCTTGCATTCATGGAAAAAAGGTGGCGAGGCATTTTCTCTGCATATGAATTATCTGTGTTGCGATAAGGAATCAGACTATTTGCTATTTCTGTGTTAGGAAACAAACATTTGAGATCTTTGATAACGAGAAAAAAGAATTTTAAGACGTTGGTGTTGTTTTTATAGTGATAAAGACACTCCCCGAAGGTTTTGTGGATTGTTATCGATGTTGATGGTCATTTGCCGGATGCAGATCCGTTACGTTGCGATAACAATTAGGTTGGTGAAGCCATAAATTGTGCTGGCAGCCCCTTGAAAGAGTTTTTTATCCGGTTTCACCTGTTGCCACCTGGTCAAAGGATATTTCGCGTGGGGAATAATGAAGCTCCGATGCGTGTGGTAGTAAAGTTTTCAAGTCCGCTGGATATTTTATCGTCAGTGTAAGACTTATAAACTGTTAAGCTAACTCAAGCAGCAACCCGCCTGCTCGTTTCTTCTCATTTGAACTTATAGCCAATGTCATTATATCTGGTCGCTTTACCTTTATTAATTGAAGGAAAAGAAATTGGGACGACGTCGGTTTTAAAACGGTTTTGTGTGAGTGCTTTTCGTAGGCAGCATTTCAAGGCATTCTCGATGCATATCTAATACCTCCGAGGAGATTTTGTTCGATTTTCTCCTCCAGTGTCTCCTCGTGATTATTTTTAATTTTTTTCTACAAATTTAGTGAGTTGGAACCTTCAGTTTTTATGCTGAACTTTTTCATGGCCAAAATACAATCGAAATATTTGCCAAACCCATACCTAAATTTGTTCCAAGTATTTATTTTCATATCACTTTTCACAAGGCTTGAACCCAGATCATTCGGTGTAGTAGGTTGGCACGCTGCCACCACACCAGGGTGACCGAGATAGCTAAATAGTTAAATGTTTTTGACAAGGTCAGCCACAGCCACGTTCTGAAACATACAGATGTGAACCCCGAAATATCTAAGTGATCGGTGGACTTCAGTATTGTACAAGAATGCAATACCTAATCCAAGAATAAGTAAACAGGTGGTGCTAAAGCGTGGCTTCCAATTCTTTTTTATTTCCACATATCGAAGCTTCATTTTCCACCAGGTAGAGTCACTATTGGTACTTATGCGGGTAACATCACAATAATCCCCTTCATAGAGGAGCTATCGTTTATTATTATCGACTTCAGCGTCCTTGCTCACAACGTGGAGGGCACAGATGATAGAGCTATTGGAGATCCACTTCGAGTGCATCACGCTCACGATTCTCTAATAACGCTTTAATATTGAGCGTTTGTTCGACAATAGTCTTATATTGCTGCACGTCCATCCGCAACTGCGTCTGGAATACAAAGCCGTAATAAAATCTTCAAGTCTTTGACGTTTTGACCCGATGTTCGATTTTGAGTGTTAGTTAACACCCTTAAGAGGTCTCCGTCTTCTAAAAGGGCCAAGATTTATATGGGCTATCTCTGACCTTGGTGTTACCGTTCGTAGGGATTAGAAGAAACCCGTAGTCATACGTCGTTACTTAGTGAGATAATTATTTGCGCTCACTTCACACATATTTCTATTTATTATTAACACAGTCTACAGAATACGACCCTTCAGTAGCGCAATTTCCTTCAGTAGTCGCTGAAAAAGCACATTAGCAACATCAGAAGAGGGTTTTGTCTATTTGCGCATTTCAAAAGTTATATTTTGAAAACAAAGGCTTACACGCAGAATGTTTTACTTACTGCTTAATGTTATTAAAATTTTTTGTTAGACACAAGCAATAAAATACTATCTTAGTAGCAAATTTTCGAATCATTTTTGAGTGTTATAAAACCTACGTGCTTACATCTTACTGCATCGCCCGTTGATCAACGACTAAACCACTACCGGTATGCATATTTTACTATTACCAACACCGCTACACTTTCACTTTTGATTACCGCTACTCTAAATTATTTAGCGCAGCGAGAGAAAAAGAAGTTTACAATGTTTTTTATGCAAATCAGCACATCCACGTGCTCTATTGAATTGAGGAGCACTACGTTAAATGTCTTCTACATCGTATACTCCTTTTTATACCTTTTTTCTGCTCTTTTGGCCTAAACAATTGATACGCATTTGTTTTCTCCTTCATTTTTATTTTAGTGTGAACAAACCTGCGTGCACGCATCTGGCTGAGTTGCCCGTTGATCAACGACTAAACCACTAACACAACGCATATTCTACTCCTACCAACGCAGCCACAATTTCAATGTGGTGATCACTGGTCTAAATAAATCAACGCAGTGAGAGAAACAGACGTGCACACTGTTTTTTACTCAAATCAGTGCATCCACGTGCTGTATGATTTGACGTGCACTGCGTTGAATGGCTTTGACATCATCTACTCCGTTTCTTTACCTCTCTCTCTCTCTCACTGCCTAAGTGACTGTTACACATTTGTTTGCTCTTTAATTTTTTTCTCATTCTCACTCAAATATACGCTCTTCGTCGACCTATTTACTATCTGCATAATTCGTTATAACAATTTATAATTTATGCATTTACAACAACAATGATAACATTTATCTTCTAACGGAAATTATTTATTATATGCCCATTTTGCTATTTGGTGCGTTATGGGATAAACGTGTGATTTAACAACGTTTCGCTGAGGTAATTAGCACAAAATTTATGATCAAAATGTTTGTCTACGAAATGGGACTATTAATAATAATTTATTTATAATGTATTCAAAATATTTGCATGTAAATGAACAATTAAGGGAATACATTAGCACTCGCTAATTTAACAAGAATATCTGATGATGGTTGTAGTTAAGCGTTCAATGTTTTCAAGCTTAAATTATTTGCTAGGAAATAGTTTGGTTACATAAAAAATCTTAAATTTATTCTATTATTTATCATAAATATTTATAGGAATATATGCATACATAAAAATAAATTAATACAAGGCGCGATAAACTCCGGAGAGATTTTAGGCCGAGCTTCTTTTCCAATTTGCGCCGTGCTTCTTAAATTTTTCCTACAAATCCGCAGGACGGGACCTACATATTTACCGCCGCTTAATAACGGCATCTGCAAGGCTGATACGTTTTCTGTGAAAAAAATTTTATGGCAGAAATACAGTCAAAGTGTTTGCCAAGTCACTGCCGAGGAACGACCCTGCCTGTAACCACTTTTTACTAATTGAAAAAACTTGTTTATAATTTTTGAAGTTGCTTTGCATGGGAGTTGAAACCAGGATCTTCGGTGTCATAGGCTGAGCACACTACCACCACACCACTGTAGCCGCCCGCCTATACATACGACTGTCAATAATACATAATTCACGTTATATATATATTATATTCATGATACTCTTGTCATTATTTGCGCTCTTGGGAATTAACCGCAAGCGCCATCGCAATCACCATCACCCAAATTCGCAGATGCCACAGCAAGTGTGCTATACGTGGTTTCAGTGCCAGTATATGATTGTCACCGTTACTTTTTATACATAAATACTTTGAAGAAATCAGAAGTCCAAATCTTTCGGAAAACAACAGCAAGCGCAACATTTGTAACACAAGCATTGAGTTTTTTTTACAAAAATTTAAAAAACTTATGATGAAATTCTGTAATTTTGAACTAAAATCATATAACGAGGCTCTGATTCTAAATAAAATGGACTTGTATATTAGAGTGGGCTAAAAAACCACATCATTTCAAAGCAACAAGTTCACCAGACCCCTGTACCAAGACGAATGCTTTAGTCAGCCAATACTTCACAAAGTGACTCACCCACCCTCTACCAGCAAAAGGATATCATTCGCATAGGCAAAGTATAGAAATCGGTTCGAGTTGCCCAAACAGAGAGTTCATCCCCATACTCCAAATATATGGACCACAGATGGATGCCTGAGGACAACCCCGAATCCCTTTCATCTTAACAAAACGCGTGCGAGTTTTGCCTTTACTGGCTTAGATATAGAAGCAAAAAAATTGGGCGCTGCGTTTTATGAGGACAAGACGAAGTACTTGTTGTCATCCAAGTATTAATAGGCTGTCAGCTTAGAAAGAAAACGAAGATATCTCTTGCCTTTTTGGACTGAGTAGGCGTTGAAGAATAAAGTTTCCTCTCGACAAATAATAATCACGCTCTACAAGTGGCTCATTATACATGTCCTGATTTATGAGGTGGAATCACGTACGGTGTCGGGAGAAGATGAGATGGCTCTACAGTTTTCGAGAGAAAAGTGTTTCGGAAGATCTATTTTCCTGCCGTGATTCCAACGGGGCTTAGAATATACCCGCGTTAGGTACGCCTGCCGTAAGAAGCGACTAAAATACCAAACCGATTCATGGGGTTTTGTAGCGCAACCCTCTCAAGGGGTTGCAAGCACAATATACAGCTTCTCCAACTCAATTGTCAACCTCACCCACCCCTGGCGAATCCTGTTTCATTAACAGCTGAGGCTATGGCGACCCCGAACTCCTGATGGATCAAGAGGGTAGGAGGGCGGTATGGCCAATCATTCCCGATATGGTAGGGCTAGTACCTTTATGGTGCTTGTTACCAGGACGTAACGGATCTGCATCCGGCAAGGGACCATCAACATCGAGTAAAGCGTAAGAGTAACCGTAGTGCTTGTAAGTGTAATGCTATATGGAAAAGAAAGTAAATTATCGAAAATTTATTGAAATGCATCGACTGTTTATCGAAAAGTGATTTATATGTTATCGAAAAGTTATCAATTACGAAAATGCGTTTTTTGTTATCAAAAATTATGGTTTTGGTATCAAAAAGCTATCGATTTAATATCAAAAATTTTGCAAGTTCATTTTTATCGATTGTTTAATAACAAGTTTCTGAGTTCCTATTGATAATTTATACGAACGGCTTTCAAAAAGGTAGCGCTTTCTTATCGACAAATTTTTGGTTTGTTATTGATTATTTATCGATATGTTTCAAAGAATCTGTTATCGATTTGTTATTTGAGTATTACCAATTTCTTCTTATCTTTTTGTTATCGAAAAGTTATCGATTTGTTTTCGAAGTCTCACAAGTTTGTTATCGTTATTTTATTGATTAGTTAACAACGACTAATCTGTTTAGTATGAAACAGATATCGATAAAACTTTAATAAAAGTATTCGCTTTCGATATAAGCCTGTATTAAAGCAATTATTTTTTCTAAATTGAGTGTTATCGATACGAAGTCGGCGAAACTCTTCTCAAAACGGCCGATATTGCTTGTTTCTAGAAAAGTAATCTCTGTTGTGGTTTAAATTCAACCGCTTAAAAACATTAGTTTTCTAGAAGTAGACCTGAGCGTATACACATCGAACTTCACGAGTACTTGGTACTCGTGCCTTTTTTCGTTTAGGCACCGGCCTTTGTTCCGTTTTTCGTTTTTGTATCTAGTTCAAATATGGTATCAGGCCCGTTTACTGTCCGGCGTCGGATTTTTCTAGTTCTCGTATGCAGCTTCAGTTTTAGTTTCAAATTCCAGATATTTTTCACCGCCGGTTTCGTTTTCAATTTAATTTATGTTTTTGGTTTTGCACTCTTATATTACTACAGCTTGCGGCTTTGTGTTGCCATGACTCGGTATCTATTTTATACTGGGTTTCATTGCAGTATTTGTTTTCGATTTCGAATTCGTTTCCGGTTTTTGCAGCACATTTTTCTGAGTTTCGTTTTTCGGTTTTTATTGCAAAGTCCGTACTCGCTACGGCGGTGTTTTCTGTTACGATTTCAATTATATTTTTGATTTTAGATTTTGTCTTGGTATAAACAAGCTTCCTTCTTTCGGTTCAGATTCGGTAGGGGCTTCGTATTGGGTTTCATATCGGTATTTGGACTCTTTTTCGAATTCGATTCCAGCTTTGACTCCAGAGTTTGCTGTGTGTCGTATTCATTTGCGATTTTCATTCAAAATTCCAAACACCTCTAAAAATGTATTCAATTTCCTGTTGGAGTTCTGGTTTCAGTCTCGCTTTCATCTCAGACTCCGATATAAGTTCCAATACGACCTCGGTTTTGAATAGTTGATAATTTTATTCAAATTCGTTTCAGATCCTGTCCACGTTTCGTATGGGGTATAGATTTTTTTGTAAATTCAATCTCGTTTTATTAAAATTAAATTTTTTTTGGGAAAACATGGACTTTCTAGTGATGTTATAATTTCCACATGCACTGCGCGGATTAGCTTAAATACATTTATTTTTATATGAAAATCTATTTCTGTGCAATTTTGTTTACAGTTGCATAGTTGAATATGTTATTTATCTAACTCACACAAAAAAAAAGGAGAAAACAAAAAAAGCAAATTGATTGTAAATCATGTCATAGTTGACATGCGCAAGGCTAAAGCAAAATATTATTTTATTAAAAAGGGCTGTGGTTAAGTAATTTGTTTTTTAAACTAAAAACCGCGAGCGCTACTTTGTTTTAAATTAATATACAAACACACAATTTCCTCCAAATCATGTAAAAAGATATAGTACACTGTAAAAATTGCCAGAGAAATATTTTGAGAAGGGAACTAAAAAATTTTGCGATCAAATTAATTTCTCAGTAAGCCGCTTTGATTAGCCTATATCTCCACTGGCAGTGTTTTTGAATTTGATACTTCAGAGTAGCGACCCAAAATATGCTCTGTTACTGCTCCGGCTCTAAATATGAACAGAGCATAGAGCAGAGTCGGAGCATAAAGAAGGGATGGCATTTCTTAAGTACTCACATAAGCGTGTTTTAGAGCGGAGCAAAGAGCAGATAGAAAACTCAAAACTATGCCATTTGTAGACGAGCGTGAGCAGAAAAAGAAATAAAATGAGCAGAGCTTAGAGCAGAGCCGCAGCATAAAGAAGTGATAGCATTTCTTATGCTCTGACATAAGCTATGACGTGTTTTAGAGAAGAGCAAGCAGCAGATAAAAACTGAAAACTATGCTATTTTTAAAGAGCGAGAGCAAAAAAAAATTACATAAACAGAACATAGAGCAGAGCCGGAGCATAAAGAAGTGATAGCAATTATTTGGCTCTGACAGGAGCTATGACGTGTTTTAGAGCGGAGCAGACAGCAGATAAAACTCAAAACTATGCTATTTGTACAGGATCGAGAGCAAAAAAAAATAAGTTTTTGAAATTTATGTTCCATGTACGAAGTTACTACGTTAAACAGGTATTTAGCAACTTAACTAATAAAACTCTTTGACGAATTAAGTTGCAATAGAAACCCTTGCCATATTAAGGTCTTATTTTCATTATTAAACTGTTTTATTTAGCTTGACTTGACAGGCTGGCTGGTTGGCTGGCTGGCACGAATTTTTAATTGAAATTTAAGTAACTTCCGGATAAGCTACAAGCTTCAAACTTGGAATATATTTCAGAACCCGATGACATGCAATAATAAGAAAAAAAACTCCGATAGGTGGCGCATGGATCGAAATATTTCAAAAAATCATATTTGTGGTCCGATTTTTTTCATATTTGGAACACATAATACATACATGAATAGAAAGCGAGCTATGAAAAAAATCGCCGCTAGGTGGCGCAAGGATCGAGATATTCAAAAAATGTATTTGTGCTCCGATTTGGCTCATATTTGGAACACATAATACATACAATAATAGAAAGAGACCTATGAAAAAAATCGCCAATAGGTGCGCATGGATCGAAATATTTCAAAAAATCGTATTTATGGTCCGATTTTACTCATATTTGGAACACATGATACATATATGAATAGAAAGTGACCTATGATGTCCGATTTGGCTCATATTTGGAACAAATATTACATACAGTCCGGTAGAATTACATCAAAATATTTTGGAGTTCGAGGACGGGACAAGCATACGTGGCGCAGAGTCGAGTAAAGTCTTTAGAAGGATTATGTATTGAGGACTTAGATTGTAACAAATTGTCAGGAAAGAGTCCTTGTAATAATGAGTCACTAAATGAACTAAATAGAATGAGAAATAATAGGAAATTAAATAAAGACTAAAAACTTGAAAATAAATAATTAAAAAAAAATTTTAAGTTAAACGGTTTTATTGAAAACAATATTACATGAAGTAATAATAATACTAAAAGCTAGAAAATAATAGGTAGGTCCTAGGTACTAGTCATCACACTCCTTATCAATCTACGGCGTTGATCAGAAAATTAAATAAAAGCGTTGGACGTGGGAGTATTCTCGTCTCATTATGTAGGTGGTGTTCTGGGGACATAAGAAGACAGCCCATGGAGGTTCTGAGAGCAGTAGCATGCAATCGGCTGACCAATTGCTTTGTAAGTAGTAATGAGCGTTTCTTTATCTTTTCCCCAAGTACTGCCAGCAAAAGATTTTATTACGGCTCTGGATTTTCTGTACAATTGCGACTGCATGCTCACCAAAATGTAGATCTTGATCAAACGTCACACCCAAGATTTTGCGGTGTAGGACAGTCGGTAACGTAGTGCCATTGACGTGGGTGTTCAAAATGGTCGACATTTGGGACCTCCATGTTGTAAGTAAGGTCGCGAATGATTTAGTCGGTGATAATGCCAGGTTTCGCGAGGCGAATAAACTGGAGAGGTCAGGGAGGTAGCCTTTTATTCTGTTAAAAGTGCATGGATATGTGGGCTCGGGCCTGTGGCCATTATTGTGCAGTCGTCGGCGTAAGAAACGATAGTAACTCCTTCTGGTGCCGAAGGTAGCTTTGATATGTAGAAGTTAAACAAAAGTGGGGCTATGACACCACCCTGTGGCACCCCTTCATTAATTCTTCTTGATTTTGATGTTTCGTTTCTGAATTGCACCGATGCCTGCCGACCATCCAGATAATTTGCGGCCCATCTTTTAAGACATAGGAGAAGGGTATACCCTTCCAGGTCTTGCATTAACGTGCCATGGTTGACCGTATCAAAAGCTTTTGATAGGTCTAGCGCAACGAGTACTGTTCTATGGTGGGGATATTTGATTTATACCGCAATTTATCTTGATGCTAATGGCATTTTAACAACTTCTTAGCTGCCGGCTATATAACCTTTCTGCTTCAAACTGCTGGTTATGTGTATGGAATATTCTTCGTTGCCTTGTACATAAGTGTGGCTGCTTGGTTTAGTGTGTACATGTACATAAGTGTGCAATCTTTCTGTTTTTCTTGTTGTGATTATTTACGAATACGAGTAGCATAGCGATGCTAATATTGGCCACAGTATTATTACTTAGATATAGCGAACTTAAATTTTGTTTCACTTCTACTCCGACTTTCACTCCGACTTTCACTCTTCCTACCTCTCCCACCTAAATAACTTTATATTCGGAATATATATACCAAATATAGCGAACTAAAAATGTATGCTTCTGTCACACGCATTTCCACCTCCACTTTCACTTTTGCTCCTATTTCGACTTTCATTTCTACTCCCTATACCTTTACCGTCTATTTTTTTGATCCAGGATAGATAAGGCGACATTTGTTTCGATTGTACCTCGTAAATCTCTTCAAACCTCTTCAAATGGCAGTGGGACTCGAATACGCACTTCTGCGGTGATTGGGCTGTTGACAAACACTTCGAAAAATACACTCAACCAAAGCTATACGGTTATTGTGTTACAACTTTTCCCAATCTCCTTCTATGCGTATTGGCAATACATATTTTGTTTTTCTTTAAGTAAGTAAGTATTTCATTTTGTGCATTCTAATATTTGACCTAACTATTTAGGTGTATTATATCCCACTCTCCTCAATTTTATTTCACTATCCATCCCCATTCTTGTCACTTTCATATATAGTACTAAAAGTCTCAACTCTTCATTAGATTTGTTAAATTATAAATGACTTTGACTAAACTTTGTTCAAAAGTTCATTTACAATATCATAGCATATTTCTCCAATGTAACCTAGCCAGCATGAAAAGTAACATTTTCCGCACTTAAAAGTTAATCACAAAAACTAAAAGACTAACAATATAATAAAACCGTGGCAACTTTGTAACTTTCTGCCAGCGGTCAGCCAGCGCATAGTTTAAGCAATTTTGAAGTCATTTATCATGAACTTACAACTAGTAGCTAAGTTTTTCTAAATAAGAATTTAGTAATAATAAAAAGAAAACTATTTACCTGCTGGTTTTTTAGTTGAGCGAAGAAATGACTTGGTAGCTTTAAATTTTGTTATAAACTGTACTTATTTGATTCATTGCTGTGGCGTAGAGAAATTGAATTCATGCAAATTTACGAGTTTTTTATGTTTTATCGATAATTGTTTAATTATCGATATTAGAGAAAAATTACAAAACTTACAAACATCGATTGTTACTAGGACATGTTTTTGAACTTCACTTCTTCATCAACTAGCTTTCCGGAGCTGAGTATTGAAATCGAAATCTCCAACATTCATACTTTATACTAATCCGCTCAGCCATATAAATTCCCCGCTGCTCGCTTTGCAATTGGTCTCTAAGTGTTGCTTTTTTTGTTGCTCTTCCTTTATTCGCCCTTTAGGTACATACTTATTCTATACGCTGTTTAATCCCGATTGTGTGGAATAATTATAGGCACGCTTTAAGAGCTTAGAAACATTGGGTTTTCATAGCATTGCTTTTATAAGCAGTAATTCCGCTGTTCACTATTATATCAAGGAAGTACTGTTTATAAAAGCAATGCTATAAAAACACAATGTTGCTAAGTTCTTGAGGCGCGCCTATAATTATTCCAGACAATTAGGATTAAAAAGCAAATAGAATAAGTAAGTACCTAAATGGTGAATTAAGGAATAGCAATAAAACGGCTACACTTAGAGACCAATTGAAAAACCTTTGAACCCTTGTAACCCTTTGAACTATACATTTTTAATTGATTTCGACGGTTATCGGCTTGTTATGAATTTATTATCATGCCTTATCGATAAGTTATGAATTTGTTATTGAAAAAATATGTAAAAGTACAGTCTTCATTATCGAAAATTTTTTTGATTTTTGTTTCGAATTATCGGTTTATTAACAGCATGTTATCGATTTGTTTGTGACGTGTTATCGGTTTGCTATCGCAGCCTCATGCATGTTTGCTTATACGTGTACTTAATGCTCACACCTTCTGCTTATGAGGATCGATTTTCGAGAAGTCGGTTGTCACACAACACAACTCTGTTAGTTTCAAGCGTACCTTTCATCGAAGAAAGATCTCATATGGTAAAATTGGAAACGTTTAAACTCCCCATTTCTTAAACTAAAGATATTTGCAATGACCAAGAATGGGTTCTTAAAAATTATAATTTTTTGACATTCTTGCCAAAGAAAATTGATTTTTCCCGAAAGTTCTCAATGCAAACGTATTTTTTTTCTCCAGAATCGGAAAGTTCGAAAAATTTAACTTTTTGATACCATTTTTGAGACATCATCATCATCATTAATTGGCGCTTAACCGCCTAAGCATTTTGGTCGTTTCGCAATAAGTCATGTCGCTTATCCCAGTTTGGCGATAACTATAGCCAGTAGGGAGCACCAATGGAGGTCAAATCTTCCTTCATCTCCCTCTCCCAACTCAGTGAAAGTCTTCCCTTTTCCCTGCTTCCAAACTGGGGTGTCGACTGATATAATTTCTTGGCCGTCTGCGTTCTTTCGCATAACATGACCTAGCCAGCGAAGCCTTTAGGATATTATTCGCTGCACTATCATCATAGTTATCTGAGTTAAGCTCATACAGCTCATTATTATAACACCTTCGATATTTGCTATCGGCATCCCGACTTGGACCATTAATCTTTTGGAGAACTTTTCTCTCGAACACTCCAAGCGCCATCTCATCTTTTCTCGACACCATCTATAATTCCGAGCCATGCATCACGACAGGTATGGTGAGCGTGATTTTTGTCCATCGAGAGTTGACCTTACTATTCAATTGCCTATTCAGTACAAAGTAGCACTAGCTAGCATAAGTTATTCTCAGTTCGATTTCTAAGCTGACTTTAGTTTTTCATTAACAGCAGCTGGTTCCCAAATAGACGAATTCCTTCACAGTCCCAAATTTGTATCCGTCAACAGTAACGTGCCTCTTAAGGCGCGAATGCGCCGATTCTTTCTTGGATGACAGCAAGCACTTCATTTTATTCTCATTTATCGCAAGATCTACTTTATTTTGCCACTTTATCTAATCCTGAGAAGGCAGATGTCATAGCGCGTTTAGTAGGGCCAATAAAGTCTTTATCAGCAACATGCTTCAGTAATTGTACGCTCTTATATAGATTGTACTATGGCGGTTCAGTTCTGTTACAAGAGTTACCTTTTCTAGCATTATGTTAAAGAAAACGCTGGAAAAGGGAGCCGTCTTGTCTGAAACCTCTTTGGTTTAGAATTTTGGTTTCGAATGATCTTTCGAACCAAGCTGGTGGTGTTACAAAATGTTATTTGGCAGGGCCTTGTTAGCTCTGCAGTGAAATTAAATTTAGACGTAGCAGCATACAAGCAACTACTTCAACAAAAAAGATCGTGAGTGTCGATTCTCTTATCGTGAGTCTTCTTCGGAATCAGGCGCATCGTGAAAATCTGGTCAATAATAAATATACCACAAAATTTTTCGCACAGGACGCCAGATAGAATCTTATACGGTAGCTGGCGCGTTTTACTCTTCTTGTGGTTTGGCCAGAGCATACTTAAATTCCAGTGCGGAGGCATGCGCTCATCCGACCATTTTTGAGACATACCATTGCAAGATTTCAATATCTTGTAATCGAACAAATTAACGAAGATTCAACAAAGAAAACACTTGTGGTACATACGTGGCGTATACGTAACTTTTTTATATGGACATAATAGTCGAACGTTCGATTTTGAAAAGCGAATAATCGATTAATTGACATATAATTCTTGCGATTATATAATCGATTATTTGCGACTATATATATATTATATAATCTAAATAACTATTATTCGAATAATAATAATTAACAAATATTCAAAGGATGCAAATCGCTGTAAAATATAAAATCGAATACTCGGTTAATATAATTATTCGAATAATTTTAAAGGCCCTAGAAGAACTAGAGTTAAAGCAAAGCTTAGTGGGCAACTAAAAGCAAACTTATGGGCTTGTTTGCACAACTACATACAAGCACAAAGCACTTGCATATAGCCATATGTTGCGAGAATCACTCAGACTGACACCCAGAACCCACACACATACCTATTTAAAACGCAGATGTTTAATCAATCAGCATGACTTTTTCAACATTCAAATGCATCTATGAGAATACCAATTAAATGCATAATAAGGAAATAAATTAATACATTGAGGTATCTGTGTAGATACAAAGAAAGAAAAAAAACAAAAATGGAATGTAATGGTGACAGTACTTTTTTAAAGCGGAAATGGTAAATAAAATAAAGAGCAATCACCTACATCTCATATAATAAGTGCTTAAGTTCAATGTAGATATTTATTTTACACCAATATTTACTTTGACGAGTGCACAAATACGAGCAGGGCGCTGAACTGTTTTGATAAATTCACTTATATCATCAACCCTTTAATCATTTTAATTAAAATCACTCACTTCACTTACTAAGGCATTGAATTCATTAAAGCTTTGATTTTTAAGAGTACATATTTAATTAGTTAGAGTAACTGTGAAACTGTTTTCGATTTTATTATAATTTTTGAAAGACAAAATTCGAGTCATGTAAAAAGTATGCACTTAGCTCATAAAGTATCTGTATTTAATTAGCGAGACATGCTCATATTGCTATATACAATGATTGTTTTTATTGATGTTAGATAAAAATTACAAAGTTTGCGCAGCCAGATGAATGCCCCGTTGCTCGCCTTGCAATTGGTCTATAAGTATTGCCTTTTTGTTGCTATTTCTTTATACACCATTAGGTACATACTAATGATATATGGTTTTAATCCCAATGGTGGGGAATACTTATAGGCGCGCTCAATGGGCTGTGCTTAAAGCTTCTAAACTTTTGTTTGGTGTGAAAAATATGCAATTAACTAAAAAATATATGAATAAGCTTATGCTTTTTTTAACATATTTTAAAGGTACAAAGTAAATAATAACAAAAGAAACTAGTAAGCTTAAACAGTATCTATGAAGGTTATAAACTAGAAGGGGCAGTGTGGACGTGACTCATCAAACATTGAGAATGGTTGATATGGCGAATCTGCTTTAGCCCAGAGCGCTGTTTTTTTACTACAGTGTCGGAACTAACCAATGACAACAAAAACTGACCAAAGTACGAAAGCGATAGTGGGAGTACGGTGCCATTATATTATTATAATATTGGCGAAGCTTTCAGGTCTAATATACTTTGATTCTGGGAGACTATTGAAAAGGGATTTTCTAAAAAACTTAAGTCACTTTGACATGTGTTCCTAGGTTTTTCTACATACCTGGAATATTGCGGCTGTGACACTTCGTTTTGTATTCTAATCCCATCTTTGCCGCATTCACCACAATTTTGCTGTACCACCTGGGTGCCGCAAGGATTCTACATAAACATATGTCGCATATATTCAGGCTGGCCTCAGGTAATTTTCCGTTGTATGATGGCCACATGATCTTTGGAACTCTATAGAACTGCAAATTCTTCCAAAAGTGTGGGGTATGCCAGTATAATATGATATACCCCTTGTTAGCATAAAGAGCCAACCCTCTCCGTGATAACCCATCTGCAATCTTGTTACCATGTATGTTATGAATCCCTGGTAACGACATCAGGTTGAAGTTATATCGACTTGCCGGAAACATGACCCACTCTCCATACTGATCAATCACATTTAATGAAATTGCCTCTTAACCAGAGAAGACGACTACCCTGTTGACGGTAGTATATATCCAGGGGTTTCGGATTGAAACATCCCTCGCCGAGAATTTTTCAAGCGAATTATTTATAACTGTAATTCATCCCCAACCGCCTACTCTCAAACCAGTGCTCCGTATGTTAGGATCGGTTGAATAACTATATTGAAAATCCACGCTGCGAGCTATGGCCTCAGATTGCAGCAATCGTTTGCAGACAAAAACAGTTCCGTAAACTTGTTTAACATAATGTTCTGCGTTAAGTCTCTAGATCAGCTTTGATGTCACTCTGATTCGATATTGTCCAATAAGGTAAAGTAGGCTAAAACTTTCTGGTTGTGAAGGGTTATAGCTTTGTGTTTGAGCCCTATGGTCACCGCGCAGCTACTCAGCTTTCTAAGTGATTATTGCATAGCTCTGTCAACTACATCACAATACAAGCTAGTGTCACTAGGTAATTTGCGTAGTTCAATACTTTATTTCTGTAGAGTTGTTGAAGTATGTTAGCTATCAAACATAACCAGAGGATGATACATCGGCGCACACGGATATGGTTTGACCTTAAATCCAGCTTAGCGCTTAGCATTTTAGATAACAAAGCCGACTTGATACAGTTTCCAATAGAATCTTAAGTAGCTGCCCTGTTGAAGGTAGCGTACTAACCTAGCGCAAAAAATTTTCTCTGTTCAAGACCCGGAAATAGAAACTTCAACACACTTGAGAAAACATTTTTCTAAATGGGTTCGCCCTCCGGCAGTACTTTGGCAAACATTTCGAGTGTATTTCTGATACGAAAATTAATGCAGATGCCATTCAGAGTCGGCATAAAACAGGCTAAGCGTTCCAAGGTCTTAGGTTATTCATGGTTCCTAATATTCACCTTTGGAAAGAATACTACAAATTTAAAAGAACATAAAAATGTTGAATACAGGCCTTAGAGATAACCAGGTTATCATTAGCCAGCAGGTTTTTTATATCTTTTGCTGGGAATATTCGTTGCGGACCTTGGAATTTGTATGGTTAAAGCTCTAGATTTCCCATGCAATCTTATTTTGCGTTATAGGTTAATTGTTTTTGACGAAGGGAGGGTAATACTTCTATATACTTTCTTGCCTCCATTTTTTTGCATGAAAATTCGCTAGTAAGACCAAAAAATTAAAAACAGCTATATCATATAACTATGAACTACAATTTACACTTCACACTTTCACATCAATCTTTGTTCAAACTCAACCTGGTTATTCTCATTTATGCACACATTTGTTTCTATGCAAATTTGTCAATAGTTATAGCGGCTCATTAAACACTTTGTTGTAAACATGTTGTACTTACTCTATTTATGTTTATGCACCTTGAAGTGTGCTACTGTGTGCACTTCTACAATGCACTACTCATACAGACAACAAGAAAGTAAGCGGCTTCATTAAATACACTTACACAGGTCATAGCAACTTCATCAATGAGTAACAAATAACAGCAGCAACAACAAAACACAACAACAGTAAAATTCAATATATAAACGAAGTTCATGTGTACTCAAATAACGAACACAACAAGAACAGCAAGTGTAGCAACAGACCAAAGGGAATATGATAGCAGTAATAGTAAGTAAGTACATACATAGCAACAAAAGTTCACACCAGTATTAGTGGGCGCGTAAATGTGGATACCGAAGGCGCTACTAGCGAGATTCAAAATGTGGGGAGCATATGTTGTTCACGCGTAGTTACTCACCTGTGGCTACTTTGTTTGATGTATTGTCAACAATGTTGTTCTTAACTCACTACTCTTATCAGAGTTGGGCTATTCTTAATTGCAAGAATAATAAGAATAATTTAAAACTTAAAGCGGTTTATAAAATTTGAAGGAATTTTTTGCATTATAAAGAATTCAGTTTGAGGTGGAAAAGTTTATACGGGGACCAGTTCACCTTACTATTTCTTCCAGATGTCCTATTTATGATTCTTTTGCAACGATTTTTAGAATTTCGGCACTATATCATGACTAATTCAGAATTTTATATAATATAAATTCAGGATATTTTCAGCAAAGTTTCGGGATTATCATAGGATCATAAAGAGACCATAAAGGGATATTTGCAAATAGTTCTTTATTTGAAACTATTTGAAATTATTTTTGACCAAATTAAACTATTTTGAAATAATATCACGACTAAATTTGGAAAAGTTTTTTTTTATTTCGAACCAGTCGTAAAATATCTTTAAATAATGTGGAACTATTTTGCAGGTAGGTAGGTAGGTGAAATGGCTGCGACCCTGATCGCCCAAGTAGCTATTTAAAGCCGTTTTGATGCCAATGTATACTCGTCTAAAACCTACGGAATGTTACGGTCAATGTATTACAACCAGCCAGAGTTGTTGATAAAATTAAGAATATTCGGATTGCTATCACAGATAAACCCTCTGAGGTCTGCTAGAAACGGGTTCCAAGGAACCGTAGCCGGGCTTTAGCTAGAGTCGGGCATTTACACATAAAGTGTTCTACTGTCTCCTTGGCATTTGGATCTTTGCAGCTTCTGCAGTAGTCGTTATACGGAATGCCCATCTTTTCCGCCATGCGTACCTACTGCCCAATGACCGTGCAGACTGCTATATTTTGAAACTATTTTGGAATAATTTAAAGATTATTTCTAATAATATTAAGGTTGTTTTTAACACTTATTCATTGTGAAAATAAACGTTAGCTTAGGATTATTTTTGTGAAACAATTCCGAATGATTTTTATGTTCATATGGATTTATATTTTAAACAATTTTGAGTCATTCGAGACAAACTATTTAACTATTATTTTTGGAATTACTATAGCACTACGCCGTGATGTTTATCGAATGAATTTCTGAACAGTTTCGGAATTTTTGGAAAAATTCGGGGATTATTAAAATACTTTTGAAGAATATTTGAAATTTTAAATAAAATTTCACTATTTGCAGACGATACTGAGATTATATCGGAACCATTTCGCAGTTATTTCGTAGCTGTTACAGAATTTCTCGCCATTACTGTGAACTTATTTCGAAAGTAATTTTGAATTATCTTGAGAAATATTTAATTCGCAATCTCTAAATGACTTTTGGGATTAGTTTGTTTTCACTAAGTGAATAATAAGTTGTTCAATTAATCATTTAGTTTAATAACTGAAATTTTTATTATCAAATAGAACATTTTTGAGTGATTTTGAAAAAAAAGTTATAAAAAATGCTCCATTTTTCTGTTCAAGAAAATATTTAAACATTTTCTATTAATCACCGACTGATTATAGGTAAAGTATGGAAGGTGTCGTTTACGCAATTTGCTTGCTTTTGATGGATCATCAAAATTCTGAATACTGAGCAAAATATAAATCGAATTAATCAGATAGTTAGCAATTACAAATGTGATCAATCTTAATTTTAAAAACTAATTGGCTTACTATAATTAATTTAAGCACCATTTAATGGCTAATTATAAAGTATTCTAAATTTAATTCGGAAAAGAATTGGAAAAACTTTGGAATAAATTTAAGTATTATTGTGATTAATTAAAGTCGATTTGGTGTAAAAGAAAAAAAAATGCATACATACATTTCTATTAAATGCAAACTGATAATATGAAGGATATTTTTTATATTAGACTAACTCTCTATTTATAAGTCTAATGAATATCAATCAATTAAA
>JARSSU010017593.1:0-30151 GCA_029619165.1 Eurosta solidaginis | reverse complement strand
CAGGGTTTCAATTTCAAACTGAATAGTCAACATCGAGCAACGACGAAAATACACAAACACAATACCAAATATCAAACGATATCTAGTGAGATAATCAAGCGACATCGCACTCAGATTACGATGTCACCGTAACTGTCGTGTGCTTTCGTAAACGTGTATTTCTGTTGGTCAACATAGCACAGTAGCTTTTCAGAATGTATACTTCACAAACGAAACTTCCATTCTCCCAACAGCATTGCATCATAGTTCGCCAGTGCCCCACGGCATACCACACATAAGACACGGACAATGTAAGTCGTGGAGCAGCGAGACTATGGCGTTGCCGTTTATTGTTCATATAATTTAAAAACGATCACGTTTTAACTATGTATTTTTGGAAATAGCCACCACTGTATAATGAGAGTGTGAAATAATTGAAGGTAAACACGTTAAAATATGGTGCTGTGCCGGAAGAGGGCGCGTATTCACACGACCACTTCGCCGTGAAAAATGGGAGAAAGAAGCATATGTAGTTGCGATTTGTTTGGTACTAAATTTTGAAGTTATTTTTTCGCCAGGTTGCCAAAGTCAGCGACTAAGAGCTCCATCCATAGCCACACCAATTCTGAAGCTGTCAACTTCCCGAAAGGATGGATTACCTTTCTGCGATTACGTGGCTAATTAACACAATTTTCTTATATAGAAGATTAATGGGCGTAACAGCTGCAACTGCTTCTAAAGCCTGGTCCTCAAAAATTGAAATAAATGAGGACCTTTCACACACACAATAAGCGCATCACAATTGTATTATGAAATGCATGATCCCTGTTCTGGAACGAAATTGTAGCATATAGTGTAAACCTGCTAGATAGCATTTTTTCCAAAACTACCCTTTGATGCACTTAATAGAACAGGACTAATGCACCCAGCGGCGTTGGGGGTCGAGAATATACCCGCGGTAGGTATGCTGTCGTAAGAGGTGACTAAAATACAGATTCAGGGTGTGTAGCGCAAACCCTTCAGGTTGCCACGCAAATATATAGCTTATCCAACCCAATGTCACCTCACCTATCCGCGGCGAATCCTGTTTCACTACAGAATGGGGTGGGAGGAGGGATGCCTGAAGGTTTTATGTGGCCACATATGTAGGCTAGCACCTTAATGTGCTGGGGTACTGGAGCGTACCGGATCTGTATCCGCAAAGACCATCACATCGATAACACTCCCAAAGCCTTCGGGGGCAACCTTATGCTACAACAACAACAACAACAGGAGCTAATGCATCAACCATGTAAAATATTACACCAACATATACTTTGTGAGAGCTTACTTCCAATGCTTTCAATGAAAATTTGAAATAGTTCATATCTGCGCTGTAAAATGTTCTTTATCTCAGTTGGCAGGCCTACACTTAAACGACGAATTCTTTTCACGTTTCGCGGTGTGAGAAGTTTATTCAATCGTGTTTCTATAGTACAATTACCAGGATGCGAATTTAAATACTATGCAGGCGTCAAGGAAGTTTAGTAGAAGAAATATGAGACTGCATTGCGCTCAGGGGCCGGTTTCACAAAATACAAGTGGTTTGTTTTCAAAAAATTTTCCTTCCAGAAGAAATTCATTAGTATTACAGGACTTGTAGGTTTTTTCGAAACAGGCCTCAGGCTGAGATACTTATTTTCTTTGAAAAATGTACTCAACTGTTTAGAACAAAAATAAATAGCGTATCTTCCAATTTTCGCTCAGAAAACTTTGTTCTCTAAGTATTTGAGCTGCTTTTATTTTATTCATGATCTCGCCGTGATCCTTCGACGGCCGCCGGGTGTGATGGTAGCGTGCTCCGCCTACCACACCGAAGATCCTGGGTCACAGTGTGAACTTCACCACCCGGCATCAAAACATCAAATTTTACGAACATATTCTTCAACTAGAAGATAGGTTTTCTAAGCGTAGGTCGCCCCTCGGCAGTGATTTGGCAAGCACTCTGGAGTGTATTTCTGCTATGAAAAGCTTCTCAGTCGAATAAAACATATAGGTCCAGTCCCGACAATTTGCAAAAAAAATTAAATGGAGCACGACATAATTGTGAAAGAGCTCGGCCTAAATCTCTTCAGAGTTATCGCGCCTACATTTGTTTTATTTTTATGATCTGCCATAGATTTCCTCATATATGTAATAATATTAGATATTTTAATAATCAAAAGAAAGTTGTAAAAAAATTCCTAATCAATATATTAACTTTATTAGTCGGTACAGGATAGCTGAAAAAGCGGATAGACCGGAATCTTGATATTCGGCATGAGCATATTAAGGCTTTACCTATTATTATTATTAATTTTTATATTATTTCTAATTAGTTCAATTATTTATTACTACTCTGCTAATTAAAATATTTTTTTTGTTCAGAGCAAAATGTTAGTTTGGTTCACAGACAAATATATTATATTTGATCCTTTTTTCGTAATTTTAACGATATATTTGTCTTGTCGCACGGTAACATTGTTGATTAGCTTTTATTATGACCACTCTCCTCACATTATCGGTTCTCCTACACGCACACGCTATAAAATTACGTTTAAATAAAAGCTCACTTGTCAGCTTTACGTTTTGAATTGGTATGTTTGGCTGCCAAGTTAGTTAAAAGGTTTTGGAATGCACGCCTTAAAGTATGCTATATAACCATTAGGCAGCAGCTGTAATATGGTGCCAGAGTTTTCAAAAAATTTATAGAATTGAGGATATTGCGTGTCAAAACGGCACTTTCTCGAAAATTATATCTCTCATCGTGTCCTTCTCCAGCATATGCAGTGCCGAGAAAATCTGGTCAGCAGACTTATCAAGTCTAAAGCCGACTGTCAGTGGAATTCATTACTTTAAACGATGCGATTTGCCGAATATTCCCCCATATTGCCAGTGTCGATTGCGGTAGTCACCGCTGAGCCTTAATCTATTATCTTATAATGGATAAAATGTGTTATATACATCTAAAAGTTAAAAATATAAAAATCTGTTTCGTATAAGATATTTTTCACAACGGTCCAAGGATTTGGCGATTTGCATAGCAACAAAATTAACGGAAATATGGATCGACAAATTGTCGATTCTATTCCGGTCGACAGTCCAGCGGGACTGTTTTTTCGCTTGCGATAACGATTGTGCTCATCACTAACTCAGTTTTAATATGGCTAACGAGAGTGGCCATTCATTATGTCTCTTTATTGAATAGTAGATTCTAGCTTACGGGTTAACACTAGATCTTCTGTTATTGTAGACGACAGTAAGCTGAAAGATTAAAGAATTTCGATATAAATGGGTTACTGAATACCGAAATCGAGTATTATTATCGATTCGATTATATAGCGATGACGAATAGCTTAAAAGAATTTGTCTCGATGGTCAGGTTAGTTAAAGCACATTAGACACCCATACCATAAAACGCTGCTTATTACCGCGCCTTCCCTTTGCACGCTCCGTGTTGAAGCAGCTCTCAGGCGGAATGGTCCTTATCGTGTGTTATACCAGAGCCGGGATATTGTCATTCTCACATCGTCGTAGCCGACGGCGGAAGTATATTTTCGTCTGGTATCAACTTGTAGGAATTCGTCATTTTGAACCTCACATCATTCACCATCTTTCTGGTAACTTTTTGAGGCATAATTCTTAGCTTTCGAAGCAAAGGAAACGTTGACACACATACTGTACAATTGTTCGCATATTGCGTAATGGAATAACATTGCTCTGAAAGAAAAACTATAATGAATTATGTAACTAAAACTATGCCACCAATTTCAAAAACGTTTTCGAAAAAGTTCGCTAAACCTTATGAACATTCGAAACGTTTTATTAGAGCTTCAGTGCTGTGAAGAAAAAGTAGAGGAAAGTTGGGGAGAAGTCAGAAAAGTAAAGAGCACAAGAGGGAGAGAGGGTGGAATAAAAAGTAAGAATAAGGTTTGAGACAATAGGTAGTAGAAAGAGGTTAACACAAGATAAAGAAAGGATTAGATTAAGAGTATATTGAGATGGGGATTAAGACTTGGATAACCTAGCAGAAGCGGGAAAAGTAAGAGGAAAAGCGGGAATATTTACGGAAGAATGAAGGAATTAGGAAATTAGTGAGCCGACTAGGTAAACTAGAAAATACATAGGGGAGGGGAATGAGAAGAGAGAGAAGAGCTTTAGACAGATGAGAGGCAAGTGGATATATAGAGAAAGTCGAAGCAATCCCTGTCGTGTCTTATCATACGGCTGTGAGTATTTCTGTTGTTATAAACGTTCAGTGTTTAGCCAGTATGAAGTGCTATCAGCTAAATCTATAAGTTCTGATTTGTTGACGCATCGTTGCTGTAAAACATCTGTCGCTCTATATTTTTACACCAGCCACCTATTTCTGCTCAACGTAGCTTACATAGATAATGTAAGGTTCTGGGACCATATACCGTCAATCCCGAGTTTCGTATTGTGGCGAATATTAGTATTTCTAACATCTACTATGCTTTTGTAAATAAACACAACGGCAGTAAACCATTTAAACACATACATAGAAGGCAACGAATAATATTTCACACACATAACAGCACTGAAAGCGAAGAGATTATTTCATCACATACACATATGTAGTCAGCGATAGAGCAGAACAGCTACACTTACACATACACACCCACATAGCTAGAAGAAAACTTAAACTACAGATATATACATGTGTATAGCTAATAGTCAGTATGAGATACAACTGTTCCAGAAAGGCATGTTCGTCAAAAGTCTAGACCTTTGGAGAAATGAATGAGGTAACTGAAGTATAAAAGCAGCACTGTGCAAGCGAAGAAATCAGTTTGATTTACACCTTTAGGCGAATGTACGCGAGTATTGTAATTGTGAAGTACTACACCAAAGTAGTCTTGATAAAGCATATATTGCTATACTGATATTTGAGTTTTTATTCGACAGTTCAGTCGATTAGAACGATCCAGAAGGTGTCAAAATAAGCAGAATTTCCCAAAAAGTATTTACAGAATTATAAGCCTTCCAAATACTCATACGCAACTTCATGCAATTGTTTCTAGATCGTCAATCACTCATTGACGTCAGCGTATGTTTCCATATTCCTAAGTTGTGGACAATGTGATAACTCTGTAGTTCAGTTCCGTTGACTAAAGTTTTCCATTTCTCTCGGGAAAGAAATAAACCCTCCACAAAAGGATATACATACCACATGTATGTATGTATGTATATTTATTATTAACCGTAGCAGACTTATTTGTCAAAAAACGATAACTTTTAAACCCTTCGAATATAAAAAATTATCTTTGCTGTGTCGGTAATCTTTTGGTGTGGGTGATAAGCTCTTTGAAACTCTTTAAGCAAGAAAACTATTTTTATGTCTTTTTTACATAAACGGTTTGTTGTGGCTTTATTTCAATCGTTTATCTTTTTTAATCTATTTTTATCTTTTGTATATCCATATATTTAATTATTTGAATGTATGCAAGCACGCTTATTTGTTTTCAATTGTTTTATGTAGATTGGAGTTTGCTTACTGCGAAATTTTACTGATTTTCTGTGTTCGAAATGCAGCTTAAACCGCATTTGGTTTCTTTCTTGTTATTGATACTCTCTTTAATTTTTGGTGGCTATTTTTGTCTTTGTTGTCATGTTAGTTTGCTTATTTGTGCAGTTTCTGGAGATTCATTTTTGTCTTTGAATTTTATGTAGTTTATTTTATGTATGTATATTTAACACTTTTTATACTTAATTATCAATTAAATGTAAATTGTAAAAAATCATTTTTATTTTTTAATAATTTTTTATTTTTTATAAATGGTTGTTTTTTTTATATTTTATTTGTGTTTGTTTAAATTAAAAAACTTGCTAATTACATACTCACTTAAATTTTAAGCTTGTTAAATGATTTTCTTGTGGCTGTTATAAACAATTTACGTATAGAATTACTTTTTTTATATTTACATAATACAATAAATTTAGCTTTCAAAATAGTTTTGCATAGCAGACGTGCATTGGAAACACAAATGATGAAGGTTTTCAGGTTTGTTTTTGTATGTTTTTTTTGTTCTCTCTCTGGGGCCTTAACATGTAACTCGATTCAAAAGAATTTCTTTCGCATTTGAAAATGTTATTGAGTTTGACAGCTTCGAATAGCGCATTTCATCGAATCGAGTTACAGTTATAAGCCCACTGATCCGCTTTAGCTCAAAAATTCTATACATTTGCCATATACAGCAGCGAACAGAAAATAACATCGGCACTAAATTTCTCCTTGGCTTATTTTCTATATTTTAAGAAAAAACGTCCATGTGTTTTGTAACTGAATTATGTAAAACATCTCAAAATCGTTTTTAAAAAATTCGAAACTCGAGAAAATTTTTTCGAAAATTCGAGCTATTTTTGAGATTTTTTTTCGATATGCAGTTTTGTGCCATAAATTATAGTTTAACAAAGTACATGCAAAGGTCTCTCAAAATTCGTACTGATTTTTGACATTTTCATGGGGTGTTTGAGATTTTTTCAATTTATCGACTTCCTAGTGAAATTTCACTCATTTGAATTTGTGTGAAGAATGCCTATCTTGGGGTTGGTTTCAAAAACGCCCTATATCAGAATTTGCTTCAAAAAATGCTTATTCTTAAGATAAATTCAAAACATTTTGACATGAGATAGGACGTTTATGAATGATACTGAGGCAGTGCGTTATTGAAAGAAATTTTGAGACAGTATTTTTGAACTGGCTTGCCGAGATTGAGTGATATTGCATCAGCAGTCGATATGTATGTAAATGCTATTTTAAATTTGTAGGAGCAAAAAACACCCTTCGGGAAAAGTTGTCAAAAATCAATCAGAAAACTAGTCGAATTTTTTTTATCGAAAAAGTTTTTGAGGTTAAGTTTAAGCTAAAAATGCATAGATCAAAATATCGAAAATAAGCAAAAAGAATTAAAAAACAGAGGCGCCGATAACTTTCAAAGAGGTTTTGGCCGAGCTTCCTTTTCCAATTTGCGTGTGGTCCTTTTGAATGTTGTACCGCAAATTGTTTATGCCGACTTCGAATGGCATCTGTAAGGCAGATGAGTTTTTAACTGAGAAGCTTTACATGGCAGAAACACACTCGGAGTACTGCCAAACACTGCCGAAGGACGACCCCGCTTGGGAAACATTTTCTTCTAATTGAAAACTGCTCGTAAAATTTTAATGTTGCTTTGGTCGGGGCGTGAACCCAGGATCTTCGGTGTGGTAGGCTGAGGCACGCTACCATCACACCACGGCGGCCGCCAAAGAATTTAACTGAAAAAATTTGATAAAAATTGCTACTTTCTATATTTCAGTTCACTGCTGTAGGGCCAAACGGCACCTTGTTGAGACACGAAACAATTACTACGAAACGACCGCAGGACCTCGACCCTTCAAACGCCCCGCTGCAGCGAATAAAACGATTCACAACAAAATAGTTAATGAAACTTGACGTAGTCCTGCTCGCAGTTGAAGACCGAACGACGAATCGCAGAGTGAATTATTTATGAGAGGTGCCGTGTGAACAACATATTAATGTCTAGCTCGCCAAATAAAAAACACAAAAAAAAATTGAGATGTTGAGTACTAAGAGAACATCACCTTTCTCTGATCACGCTGGCGGCCTTACTCATTCTCGAAAAAAACGTTGCAACATTGGCACTTCTACCTTAATCACATACGGAAGAGCTTAATTGTGCATGATGAAGTTATATGAAGCAACACTTGGCATAATTATCCATTGTTCTTTTTTGTTTGTATAGTTACCACCACGTTTCGTTTTCGCTTTCGATTTGTAGAATTGCTTAATCCTAACTTACTTACTATTTCACTTATGACATATCTGCATTCTGTATATTGTATATGTATGCGTCTGTAATGAATTTCATTAACTCATTTAATTACACTGCTCAACAAAATTTGCTCCTAGTTCATAATTTGAGAGTTCATTTGCAAAACCCAATCAGAAAGTGTCCCTCGAAGTGATTCCCTGGGTAGTTAGTGCACGTAACCGGAATATTCGACACCTTATGATCATACGCGATTTTCGCAAAAATACTTACAGTTTCAACTTGTTATTTGAAACTCAGAACAAATTTTCACTATTACACGTCACGAGGGTACAAGCAAAAAATCGTCCTGGCGGCGATTGGCTTAATTAAAATTAAAAATCCTATAAAATACTGTTATCTAAGCGACCGAAGACAGGTAATCGTTTTTCGAAGACGCGAACAAATAAACAATTTGTGAGCGAATTTCTAGGGAGTGAAAAATGTATCTAAACTACGGTTGGGCTGGACTCTTTTGAGTCTGAATTTCTCTCCAATGCAGGGTTTGCTCCTGACTGGCATTATTTTTATTCCGCTTTTCAAGGCAAATATTCATTGTTGTTATTGTTTTCACGGTAAAAACAACATCCCAAGAGTTTAGGGTGCGCTGCCGAAACACCGCCATTCCGAACAAACCTTTGCTGTTCGGGTGTTTTACCTGACTTCGGCAGGAACTCACAAGTACTTTGAGAAAAAAAAGAATTTCAAATAAGAAAATAGCAAAAGTAGAGGACCTTATTCCCACACCCCAGCGGTTAGGGGGCTTAGAATATACCCGCGACAGGTATGCCTAAAAGGCGACTAAAATACCAAACTGATTCAAGGCGTTGTGTAGCGCAACTCTTTCAAGGGGTTGCCAAAGCAATATATAGCTTCTCCAACCCAATTGTCAACCTCACCTTCCTGTGGCGAATCCTGTTTATTTAACAGCCGAGGCTCTGGCGACCCCAAGTTCCTTATCATATACGGGGTGGGAGGGCGGTATGGCCTAGAAGGTTTCATGTGGTCATACCAAATCGTACCGGATCTGCATCCGGCAAAGGACCATCACATCGATAACACTCCCCAAGGTCTTCGGAGAGTGTCCTTATCGCTAGAACAACAACTCGAAGACGACTAAAGCTGATAAAAAGTGAGTTATAAAAGCTTGGTCAAGAAGTCTTGCGTGCAAGATGCCGATAAAAGAGTTTCTTATGATCGCAAATATGAGCTATTTTTGACTATTTTAAACGCGCAGGAGACTTGAAAAAGATTCCAATATGATATAAAATGCTATGTGATGTGTGAGTTGGTTTTGTGCACTGAAAAAGCTAATTTCGAATAGAGTCGAGTTACAGAACGTCCCTCTGTGTTTCCTTAAGCTACTGTTCCCTTAACTGTGCAACGCTGTTACAATTTTCAGTGATTAAAAATTTTTTCACCGAACACAAATTTCCTGAAGAGAATATTATATTGTGACGAATACTAGCAACACTAAGGGGTACTATCACCTCTAAGCCGATACTAAGCAGTGACTTGTATACACATAACCAAATTAATCATTATGTCTACACATATGTATGTACAGGCAGCGGAGAAGCAACGCACAACCACATGCATATATCTGAGATACTCCTGAAAGTATGCAATAATTGTGCAAGTATTACTCACATATACACGCACATGGGCTATGAGAGAAGCTATAAAATCGTAGTTATAGCTGAGAAATTTATAGCTGCTAACTAGTATATTCTAGAATAGAAACGCCTAGAAGTATGCGAGCGACACAGCACAGAGTATAAAAGGCGGCAACAGTTGAGGCACGACAATCAGTTTGATTTAAGACGCTATCTGGCGAGCAATAGAAGTGTTATTTTATTATTATCGAATATTGGAGTTACTTATTCAACAGTTTAGTGATTCGAACGTTAGCAGAAGGTTGCAAATAAGAGGAATTCCAGCAAATTTGTTACAATATTAAAATTTGTTTTTTTTTGTGTTCTCAAGCGGGTTTAATAATACCAAATAAAAATAAGCTCTTTTCAACACGTTCGAAGATTGAATTTATTTCTCAATAAGAGCCAAATTTTTCGAAATACAAAAATCTGAGGTTCGAAACGAGTTATAGAACTTAAGAACCTGCATTATTCATTAAATTGCACTCTAGTTATTGAATCATGACTTTGGGTATAGTAAATCTATGAACGTAGAAAATATTACACACTTGCACTTTTTTGTGGCCTATTGAGAACGTTTGCTGGTAATATGTGGAGGTTTCTATTGTTTCTGTGCTTTCTAAACTCACGCCCATTTGATTTTCGAAAAAAAACCTAATTCGTTTAGTACCAGCTGATTTCCAAATACTTTTCCCCAAAGAGCTTTTTCCCCATCTTCGTACATTTTTATATGAGAATTAAGAATATTTTTCTGGAAAAAATTGTCTAGAATTGGATTGTATATGTATTAGGGCGGATCAAACTGTATGGGGGAAAAATGGGGAAAAAAACTTTAGGTGCACATCCAATTTCTGAATCTATGGGTCATACTGAGTAATATTGTCCATGGGACCATAGGTCTGAAATGAATTTCGAGCCTGCCTAATTTTGTTAGAAAATTTTGTATCCCAATCCGAATCCGAATTTGACATTTATTTTCATGTATTTTATTTGTGAGAGCCGCTATTCGGATTGGGGTATAAAATTTTCTAACAAAATTAGGGAGGCTCGAAATTCATTTCTGACCTATGGTCCCATGGGCAATATTACTCAGTATGACCCATAGATTCAGAAACTGGATGTGCCCTTTCAACAATAAATTTGACCCGCTCTAATGATGTATATGTATGTATATGAACCGTGTTATTTTTCGTACAATAATGTACGCGTGTATTACAGTTTACGAAAGATTTTTATTCGTTTATTTAAATGTTATTTTTATTCATATTTAATTTAATATTAGCATATAATTATATACGTATATTGTATAATAGTAATAGTAACATTTAGAAAGCAGTTCTCTTCTTTGTATATAATCGATTTCTGCTTTACAAATTGTTCTGTTAATTACTTTATATGTATGTACGTAGTAGTAGAATATGTAATTAATGAAATGTTCGTATGTATGTTGTATGTATGCACATAGCTCATTCTATAACTATATTATATATATGTACGTACTATGCGTAAAAATACATATCCTATTTATTGTATAGATAAGAAACATATTTATATATAAATCACACATAATTAATAATGTGCAAGTGTGTAGTAAAGTAAAAAAAGTAATATACATGTAATAGAAATTATATTTATAAAAAACAAGTATTCGACATTCTTGAAAAAATTATAATACAAATTACACTTTTAGATTATGGTTTAGCGATGGGTTTTGTGTGTGTTTTTGTTACGCTTTTAAAAGTGTATTCAAAATATGAAAGCAAGTAGTATTAAGAGTTATTTATGCTGTATTGTCTCTGAATCTGAGTAGGCTGAACACATGCTTTACAAATTAATTTCTGATATTATCGAATTTGAATTGATGGCTACTTATTTGAAAATTGGAATGTAAAAAGAAAAGCTTAAGTGCCTTATAAGTTTTTATGATTTTTATTTGAATCCAAAAGGCACATTTCACTAATATATATATTTAATAAATGCATTGCTTGATATGATTTGTATTGATAAATATTACACTGTACAGAGCCCAGCTGTGTATTGGACCTAATCAATGACACATAAGCAAACGTTATTTTTTTCGTTTTTTTTTAGGTTAGCCTACAAAACATAAGTAAGGCCTTTCGAAGTTCGAAACTGAAAACTTCGTTATATTTTTCTTATTTGATGGTTAAAAAAGTAAAAATATGAGCGTCCTTTAAGTTTGTTTTTCTTATTTGCAGGGCTGCTCAACTCCTATACACTTGTAGCACTTTTGTTTTGCCCTGAAAAATTATTCAAAACAATAATAGCATTGAAAAAAATTTGTAATCAAAATAGATTCATAAATAAAATTAAAATAAATAACTGACCGCAGAGCTGAAATATATGGGGCATATGGCCAAAGAATATAAGCTAAACTGTACTAAAAGAATAGGAGCCTCTTCTAACTTCATATGATAATAGTTAATTATCGTCAAGGGAAGTCAGTAACTAGTGATACAAATTTCTGGTTCGGAACTAGACCTAAAGTGCCAAATAAGTACTATTTTGTTAGTAGCTATATTTGCAATTATAAAATCGACAGTTTGGATTTTTATATTTCATATTTAGCATATATTTATAAATAGGCCACCAACAAAAATACTGCTACCAGCTTTAACAAGCTACGACTACATACGAGTGTGCCTTTTTTCAACACTATCTCACCAGTCCGGAACTATCGAAAAATGCGATATTATTGTAACGAATTTAGAGAATTCCGCTTATACCAACCCTTCTGCTAATGTTCCAATCGCTAAACTGTTGAATAAATAACTCCAATATTCTGTATTGCAAAATGGTCTTTATTACACCACGTTGGGAGTAGTACAATTATACTTCACAATTAAACTTCACTTCGCAACTGATAGCGTGTTTAAATCAAACTGATTACTGATTACTCAGCTTTCTCTGCTTTTATACTCTCTGTTGCCTTATCCGCATATTTCTAAAAATGTCTAGACGCTTCTCCCTCTAGAATATTCTACTTGGTTACCAGCTATATGCGTGTGTATTTGTCGCTTATAGGCATATGCGTGTGTATATGTGAGTACTACTTCGGCTGATGATTACATGTGTTTATGACTATCTCTCCGTAGCCTTGTATATGCGTGTGTAGATGATGATTGTTTTGTTTACGTACATACCGCTTAGTACCGGCATAGTGATGGTAGTATCGCTTAGTGATACTAATATTCGTCACAATATCATACTAGAAGCAACGTGTAGAATTTCGCTTCGGTTCGGGGCCAACGAAATATTACCGAGAAAAAACTAGAAATCAGCTGTAAGATTTTACACTAGTTCGTAACAAACCAAAAAGTGCCAATAAAGAACTAGTTCTAAAGTAGAAATTTGTATATAGTTGGGGGGACAATTTCCATCGCCTAGGACATCGCAATGTTAAATTCGCCAGTTGAAAGCATGTAAACGAGATAAATGGCGACTAGTGATTCAGAATGCAAT
Organism: Eurosta solidaginis; assembly: GCA_029619165.1. Lineage (NCBI taxonomy): Eukaryota > Metazoa > Arthropoda > Insecta > Diptera > Tephritidae > Eurosta > Eurosta solidaginis. Next base: position 17,187 of record JARSSU010017593.1, on the reverse strand, counting down.
AGAAGTGTACTAGCTTTGAACTAGAGATTCTCTTACGGTGTAGTTTCTGTGATTTTGTATTTTATTTCGGTATATTATTTTTCGTGGTTATGAGACATTTCTTGACTGAAAGTGGGGGAAACCATTAAGGAACTCTATCACTTACTTGTTAAACATTTTATTAATTCAGGTGGTATTTCAGCACCCCAGTAATCTCTGCTGCTAATATATGTAAGTTTAAACGAAATTTTAAAACAAACCATGCGGAGCCTCTAATTAAGCATTTCGAAAGCTATCAAACTCAATTTCTAATGCAACATTTGCGGAAATCTCCACATTCACTTTCACGCCCCGATTCTGAGCGTTACCGGTAAAATAGTACCCAGAACATTATGTAACCGAATATCGTTACCAGTTATTTTATCCGCGATTCTTGCCCAAGTGGTAACGGTGTCATCACCGAAAAACTCACCAGTGTCTGTGGAGAAATTTGAAAGGTATTTTTCTTCGCTTTCACGGTTGCCGCTTTGGTCCATGTGGACCAAAAATGTCCCTTCCAACCCCATTTGGTCCGCTGGTCCCCTTTCTCAATTTTGGTCCTTTTAGGTAGTACTACGAGGTACTTTTCTTTCTTTTTCACTCAGTAAAAATTCACAATATTGCCCAAAAATTCGCCACACTTTCGTTAGCCCCCATATAATTTTGAATTACTTCAATGGAACTCTCACCATAAAAAATCGCTCAGTCAATAAAATGTACCAATTGTTGATGAAATAACCAAATAATCAAAAAAACTCTTGTTTTATAATAATATTAATAACGGCTAGATATTTCGATCGGTTATACAACACTATGTAAAATATATGAAATAAAAATTGCTTCTCGCCTGCATAGCTTATAGCGAGCACTCTGCCGTGAGCCTAACACTTTCAAAACTTTTACAAAGAATTCTATGCATTACTTCTCGTTTGGCACGTTGATATTTAAATCATTCTCACTCAGCTCAATGAGTTCAAGGAATTCCAGGACTATTGTGGTGTTGGGCCACGCAAGGTAATTGAAAACTAAGTATCTTGGCACAAGAAATATTTTAAATCGAAGACAGAAGGAAGCAAATTCAAAAGAGATTTGATTTCGGAAGAAATGTTTTGTATAAAATTATTCCCGTAGGTGCCAGCAGAACCCCTGAGGCCTGGGATCAAAACTCACACCTACTGAATCTAGGCTCTGATATGAAGTTTAAACGTCAAGGAAAAAAGTAATCATCTATAAAAATAGCATTAACAAAACTGCATAGTTTCATTTATGATTTACTGAGTTTTCCACATACATAGTTCGGCAATACCAGAACGCAAATTTTGAACACTAGGTTCACAACGTTTGGTTGGTGAAAGACATAGACTTATCCTATGTCAAAATATAGTACAATTTTTGGTTGCATGCACATATATTTCTTTGTTCAGCTTGAATTAAAGGAAAGTCTTCACTATGTTTAGTAAAATTTTATATGGAAACATCCTAAAATTTTGTATTTTATACTAATAAAATAAAACAAAAATTTGGTCCTTTTTTTCGATGAATTTTGGTCCCAAATGGTGTGGCAACCGTGTTCGCTTTACCGAAAATGTCTCACTTGTAGATACGAGGTTAACGAATAAACGGGACGATGTGTATATGCATATTATGCATGATAAGTTTGTACATAGGTATACTGTAATATATTCTGTGAAAGTACATAATGCAAACAAATATGTATAGCAAGAGGCAACACTTTTTTACGATTATCTTTACTTATTTGCGCTTACAATTCTTTATTTTCAGTTTTGCCTTTTTCTAAACAACATCTGTTGTGTGGTTATTTCGATGTAACCACCTACTTTTGTGGGTAAAAAATTATCCGGCTACTTTCGCGGGTAGAATACCAAAAGGGTGTAAAATTTGCCACATAATTTCGTTACCGTGTTGAAGAATGTTGTTACCACACTAGAATCGGGGCGTTAGTATGATTATTGAAAACCAAATTCCGACGATATATATAAAACATGTTACTACAAAAACTGAGGCTATAGGTCAATGTAATTTTTCGCAACTTTCAGAATTAAATTTATTGGCTCTTGTATGTTGACGATACAACTATTTACGTAATATTTTAAGCAAACATTTTGTAACTTGAAACCAAATCTTCAACTTTTCCCGACCTCAAACAATTAAAATTTTTTTAGTTTATTTTATTTTTTTTTAATACAAAAAAATTTCAGTTGAATATAATTTTGTACATGTATTGTGATTTGCACTTCCATATAAAAAATTTTGAGCAGCACTGCTTATTTGTATGGGAAACCTTTTTTAGTTTTCAGGCTCAAACAAACAAACTCGGAAATGTATGGCTTCTAATTTTTTCAAAGTTCTGACTTCGAATTTGCATAACAGCGGTTATATGAATTTGCAAAGAAAAATTGATTAACATAATAATGCAATAATTTTGTAGTAAAATAATTAAAAAAAGAATTCGATTATTTTCAATTACGAACTTCGAAAGCTCATGTGTTTTGGGGCTAACTTCGAAACAGAGAAAAATTACTTTTTTACTTATCGGCCAAGCTCATATGCCAAATAGGGAAAATCCAGTAATTTATGGGCCTATTTTTTCGAAGTTCTGACGAATTCGAATTAGCACAACGAATGTTATATGAACATTCAAAGAAACATTGAATAACATAAAAATACAAATATTTTGTAATATATTGATTAAAAAATACGAGTTCCAATTTCGAACTTCGAAAGTACATATCTGTTTTGGGGGTAAATTCGTAGAATGGAAGTTACTTTTTTAATTTTATGGCCAATTTCGAACTTCGAAAGCCTGTAACTGTAAGCAAGTAACTGTGTTTTGCTGCTAACTTCGAAACAGAAAAATTACTTGTTTATTATTGGACAAGCTCATATGACAAGGAGGGGGAAATTCAGAAATTAATGGCGCCTAATTTTTTTGAAGTTCTGACTTGCAAAGAATCAGTTTGTAATATATCAATTAAAAAATACGAGGGTTCCAATTTCGAACTTCGAAAGTCCATATCTATGTTTTGGCGCCAACTCCAAAAAACCGAAAAATTACTTTTGTAATTATAGCTCAAGCTCATATGTATGATAGGCACGGAAAAAGTTTAGAAATTTAGGACTTCTAATTTTTTCAAGTTCCGTCTTCGAATTCGCAAAATAGCTTTTATATAAACTTACAATGAAAAATTGATTAACATAAAAACATGAATGTATTCTTATAAACAAAATAAATGTCCAAGTTTACAATTCGAACTTCGAAAGCCCATACCTATGTTTTGGGGCTAACTTCGAAATACAGAAATATTGCTTTTTTATTTATGGCTCGATTTCTTAAAAAAAACATGGTTTAGACCATTACACAGCCCAAAAATTGGTTTTGTCTTATAGCGTTAAAAATATGTTTAATGTATGTATTCCCAGGCTAAATATAAATTGACAATTCGACACACTTCATGCCCAATGTGTTCAGACTATAATCAGAAATGTAAAAACAATAAAGTGGACGCTGTAAAGACAATAAGGAACTATAGATTTTGATAAATTATTTGCAACGTTTAACAAAAGCCTAATTAATGTACAAAAATAATACTACGATAAATTTTGTACGAAAAACTTGCTTCAATGAAAATAAAAGAAAGCATAGTTAAAAAAGTAAGTTTCTGTACTTAAATTATGTGTACATACATCTAAAATATTTTTTTTATGCGATTTTACATTTAGTTATAAAACAGTGTACTTACAATATATAATAAATGTGTTGTTATGACTACAGTAAACATCGTACGTTCAGTTTGGAAACTTTACTATTATCTAGTTGTAGTATAGTTCGGTTATATGTATGTATGTAGATGCATAGAACAAGCAACGGTATATTACATTTAAAAGTTTGCTGTATTGCTGTACTTGTAACTTTTTTTTATCTAATACAAACAAATAATTTAAAAAAGTCATACGAAGGCTCAACTTCGAAATATTTAGTTTATTTTCGAAACGTTTTTCAGCCAACAGCAGTACGCGTTTCTAACATGAAATACGGCAAGTACACACATCGTACATGTGACTCTTTTTTATTCTATACTTTCGCTTGATTTAATTCGTTTCAGCCAAAAATGCCTTTGATTTAGTTGTATAGTAAAACGCTGTTCTGAATATGTGTACATATCGTTATATGTATGTTTTTATATATAAATTAACATATGATAACGCCGAGAATGTTAGTATATCTATACTTTGGATACTTTCTGGTATTTTTGACTTTCTATGTATAATCCTTGTTACTACATAAAATTTGATTTATTTAAAATATTTAAATATAGTACATATTCAGTTATTTGTTTATTCGTTTATTTTGCCTTATCGCGCTAACTACTTATCCAGTTGGTTTTTCGAACGCCGCTTGTTTAGCATACACATATATGTATGTATGCAATTCTCAAAACTTCATAATTTGCGTAGTACATGTTTTTATTTTTATTTTTCTTTCTTTTTTCTTTTTTTTGTAAGATTATGGAAGGGTCGTAGCTTCCATTATATAAAAACAGAATGTTAGTTGCATTTTTCTATTTGCAGTTTGTGTAGATAATAATAAAAACAAAAATAGGTCGACAAGAGGCTTGTCTTCATTCCGATCCATTCATACGTTAATCCTACTATTTCGCCTTTTTATCACCGACAACTATATTTTTGATCACCGTTCGGCGGCTTCTAATGCTGCTCTTAACAAACTGTTGCTGCTCTTATCTTCTATTGAATTCGGATTTGATGACTGCAAATATACATAAAATCGTATTAATCTATTATAGTATTAGTGTGATTGCTCAACAATCTATTTTTACCTTCTATAATTTCCTGTTTAACTTTTTGTATTTCGGAGCGTATTTCCTTCAGTATATCAGCCTTTAATGTGTCCAATTCAGTGCTTGATAGAGCCAACGACAGACCATCACCATTAACCTGCTGTTCAATAACAAAATGTTTGTCAACAAGCAATAAGAAAGTTTAAATTCGAATGGAAGCGAACATTATATGCGCAGCTGTAGATATTCTATAAAAGCACTACAGTTTGATGTTTTGTTTGATAACAGTGTTTTACACTGGTATTGGACCAAAAGCGGTTTTTTAGAGAATGATCTATAAGCAAAAAAAGGGATTTCCCTGTTTTTCGAACTTAGCCTCCAAAGCATATTGGTTTTCGAAGTTTGAAAAACTAAAAAACTAAAAATGTAGGCTTGTTTTTGTCCTTTTTTCTTATTTTAATTGTATACATTTTTTATTTTTCAAGGTTATATAACAGCTGTTATAAGCGTTTAAAAGGCAGATCTTCGCAAAAATTAAAACCAATAAATTCCCCCAAAAGTTGCTGGATTTGGTAATGCGGCACTTATATTTCATTGCATTTTAATGCGCTGCACTCGAAGCCACTATTAGAGTTGGCGTGGCGGGTCCCAGTTCGGCCCTAACCTCAAAAAAAGTTCAAGTGGCATTCATTTTTCAGGTTTGTGAGTTTAGAGTCGAACCGCGAACCGTTAGGCCAATTCTGATGGCGGATTCAACCTCAGAGCTCCAAAGTAAAAAGGGGCAATGAGTGTCGCATTATCAGATATTATATAATTTTTTCGTGCAGCTTCTCGTTTTAAATTTTTTCGAAGATGTCCATTTTGACCCCGATAAAACGGTTATATATATATATTATTAAGAACAAGCCTATATTTTACCTCTTTTAATTTTTCAAACATAATAATATTAAACAATATATTAGAAAAGTTTAATTTCGAACTTCGAAAGCCAACATGCTATATTTCGGAGGCCAGCTTCGAAAAAAGGGGAATTATTTTTAGCCTTCTGAATCAATTTTTTTTAAACAAAAAGCAAAAAAAAGGTTTGATACAATAACCAGAGGAGGTCTGCACGTAAAGCTGGGTATATAAATGTATATTCGACTAAAATGAGGGTTATGCCATGGTATTGACCTTGAGTATCGTTTCCTCGCTGGCACTGCCAAAACGTTTACGCATCGGCCGTGGTGATTCACTGCCACTGTTCGTTGTATTATTCGAAGCAGCATTACAATTTGTGTTCGATGATGATGAGCCAAGCTTGTGAGGCAAAGTATTTGATTTTTCCCAGGGGCGTTGCTTTACTTCAGGCTCAGCATCGGGCTGCAGGCAAAAAAAGCAAAGACGTTAAGTTAAAATTTGTTGTAATATAAAATTTTCAGATGAGCACTGCAACTACCAACCTCTTTCTTTTCTGCTTGTGCGCGCCGTCGTGCCAATGTTTTTGCCATTTCATCCATCATGGAAGCCATACCCGTAGAGCTGCGACCAATTGTGCCATAGTTACCACTACCAGCGCTTGAAGTGCTGCTACCACTATTCTCTGTGACTGCCGCTGAGGGCTGCAAGTAAATTGAACAATAAGAATAGTTGATAAATAGTCCACAGAAAAACAAATTAATTGAACTTGCCTTATTCTTTTTTAGCTTAGCTTGCTGCAGCTGCGCAGCCAATGAGCCCATTAATTCGGCTTGTGGATCATCCTTCTTTGATGGTGCCGCACCTCCCGCTGGTGGCGGTGGAGGTGGTGGAGGCGCTGCAGCTGCTGTCGGCGGTGGTGGTGGTGCTGCAGGTGCCTGCGGAGCGCTACGATTAACATTTGTTGGTGGCGGCATTGGTGCTGGGGGGACATTCCCCGCCATCATAGGCGGTGCAGGAGGACCACCGCCAATACCACCAAATGGTGGTGGCGGAGGAGGTGGTGGTGCAGGACCGCCACCACCATTTTGCATAGGTGGTGGTTTGTGGTGTGTTGTTGTTGTTGTTGTTGCTGCTGTTGCAGCGATGGCTGCATCGGTACTGATTGTCCACCATATATGCCACTATTCGAGCTAACGGATGTGGGCAGTACTGGCTGCGATTGTGACGATGAAACATAGATTGGCAGGCCGCCGCCGCCACCACCACCGATACCATTTTGATGCGGTGGCGGCATTGGCGGTTGAGGCGCTGCTGGTATGCATTGTTGTGACGGTGGCTGTTGTTGTGAATATTGATGCAGATTAAGATTCGGATTAGAATTAGATAACATAAAATGGCTGGGCTGGTACTGTGATGATGCAAACGTTTGTTGTTGTGGTTGGTTGCAATATTTAGCAATGTTTGGAATGTTGTTGGAGGCGAGCAGTTTGGATTTTGGAAAGAGGCAGAGATGCGTAGTTTCAACAGGCAATACAGAAAGGCGAACGGGCGGACAGGCAACAGGAATTTGTGTTTAGGTGTTTTATGTACAATATTTTAAAAAAAATTTCGTTGCAATCGTAGGCCAATTTCAAATAAGTTCCAAAATTTTGTTATGTGGAAATAAAATTACAAAAGAAAATGAAACAGAAATCAGCAAAAATGAGATGAAAAGAGAAAACAAGCAGATAAGCAATCGAGCAGCACAAAAAAACAAAAATACATACAAAAGTGTTTATATACAAATGCAAAATTGTATTATTAAGATTTACTAAAAAAAACTGTTTACGAAAACGATTCTCACCTGTGCTTGTGGTGGATAGCCGGCATTTACCATTTGTTGTGCAGAATAGACGGCGTGCGCAGCTTGGGCAGATTGTTGCATTTGTTGTGGCGCATGATATTGTGGCTGACCCGGTGCGGCTGGTATTTGTGTTTGTGATTGCATGCCATTCTGTTGACCCGGCTGACCATATGGCGGCTGTTGCTGTGGTATTGTCATCGGCTGCGGTTGTGGTGCCGCTGGAGCGCTAAGGGAATTTCTTTAGTGGTGAAACGGATTTGTTTTTGGATAGGCGAATTCGTTTAAGGAGGAATTTTTAAATTTTGTGATGAAAAGTGAGTTAAGGAATTTTTGAAAAGGTGATAGATGACAGTTGGATGGTATACAAAAAAAAGATGGGTGTTGAGTTAGTGAGAAATGAATTAAATTGAGTGGTGAATAGTGCAATTCAGCATAGATAATAGATAGAGAAAGAGTTTAGTAAGGAAGATCGCATAGAAAAAGGTCAAATAAATGAAAAGATAAAAAATACAAAAACAAAATATTAAACAAAATTCATTCAAATTTAAATTGACAAAATAACTTTGCCATAGTCATACTAAAGGTGCGTATATGACTAGCTAGAGAGGTGAAAAAAAATAATTAATATCCAGTTACAAAAACAATGCACGAAAATTGTTTACGTTTTATATTTGGCAACTAATTCATGTAATATGCAGTTGTAAACACGAAAACAGAGCAGCAAAAATTATTGCAAATTTTTTCATAAAATAATTTTCATTAATTTTAGAAAAACGAATGATTTGCATGCATCGAGAGGTGTGTAAAAAATTATCCCATTATTGAAATTTACGATATCGAAAATTTCCATACCAACCCACTTTTTTCGATATCGAAAGTGGGCCTGCTCAAATCACATTTTATACTCAGCTGAGCAGAGCTCACAGAGTATATTAATTTTGCTCGCGTAACGGCATAAACTAATCGAGAGAGATAGACTTCGAGACTTATATATGTCAAAATGATCTGGGCGAAAAAAGAAATTCATTTAGCCATGTCCGTCCGTCCGTCTGTCCGTAAACACGATAACTTGAGTAAAATTTTGAGGTATCTTAATGAAATTTGGTATGTTAAATTTCCTGGGCACTCATCTGAGATCGCTATTTAAAATGAACGAAATCGGACTATAACTACGCCCACATTTTCGATATCGAACATTTCGAAAAACCGAAAAAGTGCGATAATTCATTACCAAAGACGGATAAAGCGATGAAACTTGGTAGGGTGCGTTGGCCTTAGGACGCAAAATAGAAAATTAGTAAAATTTTGGACAATGGGCGTGGCACCGCCCGCTTTTAAAAGAAGGTAGTTTAAAAGTTTTGAAAGCTGTAATTTGGCAGCTGAGTATATAATGTTCGGATACACACGAACTCAGCTTTCCTTACTTGTTTGTCCTATTTTTATTATACCCTATTGTCCAAATTTTTCGATTTCGAGAAAGTGGGAGTGCTAATAAAACTTTCTATATCTAAAGTGGGCGTGGGCGTTTTCAAACTAATAAATTCTTGGACTAAAGTTTAGTAATTTCAAAATTTTTACTTAGGTTATCGTGTTAACGAGCGGAGAGACGGACACAGCCAAACTAAATCTTTTTTTGACATAGATAATTGTGTTTAAAAGAATTTTGTAAAAAATTTAAAAATTGTGACATAAGCGAAAAGGGTTACCTCTATCCTTTTCTAAGTTAGCCTCATAAACATAGGTATTGAGTTTCGAAGTGCGAAATCTAAGCAGCGAACAGAAAAATAGCAGTGTCATTGTTTTTTTTTAATTTCGTCCATTAATTTTTATTTTTTTTTATTTTAAGAAGAAACTTATATGAATTTTGTAATTCAAACTACGGAAACCAATCTCAAAACCGTTGTTCGAAATTCCAAAATTCGAGAAAATTTTACGAAAAAATTTTACTTGAATTTTTCAGATGAGTATGCAGCCTCTAGCAGAATCAATTTTAGAAATAACAAAGTACAATTTATAGGTCTCCCAAAATTCGAAATGATTTTTGGAATTTTTTTTACTAAGGGTGTTTATGATTTTCTTTAATATAAACAGTTTTCCACACCTTGTGCGGAGGAAAATCTAAAACAGGCTTCAGAAAAAAAACCTAAATAATCGATGCGAGTTTTTCGAGACTAGAACTTGTCATTTGTAAGACTAAAATGGATTAAGCTACAAAACCTTAAAAAAATTGATATTTTCAAATGTTCGAATTTTTCGTTTGATTTTGATCGATTGAATTACAAAATTCATAGAAATTTTTGCGTAAAATATCTAAAAATTAAAAAAATCTTATAAAAATTGCCACTCCTATTTTTTGGTTCGCTGCTGTACGTAATATGTTTTTTTTTACATTTTTGTCTTAAAAAAGAATATGGGCGTGCTTCGCCTAATTTCTTATTTTAATGGTAAATATTATTCTTTTCCAGTTTATATGGCAGTTAGGAAAAAAAATCACAATTATGAGGCTTTACATTTTTTCGAAGACTGACTTCGATTTCGAAAAAAACCCTTCATTTCGAAACAAAAAGAGGCGAATCACGCCTTCGTACTGTTGTTTTTTTCCCCCTATATTTTGGAGGCTAGCTTCGAATGACAGGATAATACCTGAATCTCATTTTGCTGTCTAGTGTTTACCGGCTCTGAAAGGCAAATATGTGACAGCTACTAACGATCCCAGATCAAGGGAAACAAACATGCCTGGGACCGCGCATACAGTAGCTTGCAATGCATGCCAGAACTAAGCTAATGATTGTAGTTACCTGCTCGTACGATGATGTCCCTGCGGTGTTGGTGGGCTCTGTGGTATATTATTTTGATTGGTCTGTGACGTTGGCGTTTGTGCAGATGGTGTAATTTGTCCAGTGATTTGTTGTTGTTGCCGTAAAATTGCCGCATCCTCGCTAGTCATCGTACGATAGCCCATATCCTCTTCATAGCCATTACCATTTGTTGGTGGACCACCCCACCATACCCATAGCGCCCATTGCACATTATTAACCAAGCGGCCGCTAAGTACCTGTGTAATAATGAAGGTAAAGAAAATCATTCAATAAGTCATACAAATTTCAAATCAAACTATACTCACATCCAGTGCATGCACCATAGCGCGTGCAAACGCTTCCGCATCACTTTGTGATGAAAAATTCAAACCATAAACAAATTTCGAATCACGCCATTGATGAAATGTGGGCGTGGCTTGATTATATTTTAGACCCTCAATATGGAACAATGATCACAACCTCGTGATCCTGCAGTTTACGTCCCAACAATACGAAATGTGTTATTCTGTTGATGATGATAGATTTGAACTTTGCTGAGGCCGGATGAAGTGCCCGATGGTAGCCAACGTTTCTGGTTGTCATCGTAAACCATAACGGAGGCGCGAGCGCCAAGCTAACAAATGGGGAACCAGGATATCAGGTAAAAAGAAAGTACAAGGGTTTAAGATTCGGGGTCTTCCCTTTTCCTGGGCCCGGGGGATCTATCTTCTGCACCATGTATAAATCAACCACCACCCCCTAAACTAAAACCAATAATTCAATAAACTATATAATATAATAATATAAATAAAATTAACCATAAATAAAACTTAAAATACAATAAGAAGGAATAGATATAAGGATTAACCACTGACCCGCAATTATTTTTTTTTTTTTTTATCTTTTTTGTTTACCATTTTTTAACTAGCGAATATGAACCTACAAGAATAAGGCGGAGAAATATAATTTAAGATTAGAAAGCTATCTTCTACACTAACATATTCTATGTTTTTTATTTTTTCTTTCCAATTACAAAAGAGAGATAATTTCAATTTTTTTTTCCCCATTTTTTTTAGGAAATCATCTCATGTCATTACTTACTTTATTATTACAAGAAGAATTTTAAAATAAAGAATTAACGAAGACCACTTTATGAAAGGAAGTCAAAACAGTACCCTACGCCAACTATTCAAAGAAAGGAATGGTAATTATTAAATATGTATTCACTCCATAATTTTCCCCATCTTTCTTCCTCCTACATAAAGACTTACGGGTGAGAATACTAAGAAATATATATATCATTTCCCTTAAGATTAAGATCGAATTAAAATTAGACATAATTAGCCAAATTTCAATTCCTTTTTGTAAATGGAAAGACGTATCGAACTAAATTTGGGAACGGAATCTCAAACCGAAGAAGATAGTATTATATCAGATTTAACTTTCTCAACTTTCAATAGATGTATAGATAGGATTAAAGACAGTATATTTTGCGACAAGTCAGAATTTGGAGAATATGAATTACAGACAATAAATAGAACCTTAATTTTTATTAATAGCAAATTTAACTTTATTATCAAAGGCACAGAGAATAATAAGGATATGGAACAAGACCAGAAAGGTAATAATTCAAACCCTTTTTTCTGTCCTAATACCGCCCCTATCAACTGTGTTATTTCTTCCTCTGCATGTATACTTTCCTCCATCTGTAACAAAGTATCTGTGTTCTGTTGTAGAGCTAAAACAGATTGATTTTTATGTCAGAAGATAAAGCATATCATATTAAAGGTACATGCCGAATTAATTTATAATATTAAACTGATTGTTTCTACATGATAATTTTTATAAGTCTTGTGATTCCTTTTTACGTCTCATGGACTCTCGTTCGAAACTAAAGTTCGGCTTTTCTTTTCATCTCACCCCCCACCCCGATCTATTCACCCGCCCCCCCGCCTTCTCACCGCCGCCAATTCCCCGTCACCACCGGCCCACCACCGCCCAACCCCCCCTCGCCACCTTTCACTCTTTTATTCCCTCCTCATTACGCCTAATTTTATAGAGCGGGTAACCCTAGAATAGGAATCACCCCCCCGATATCGCCCCCCCTCTTCGATTCAGTCAACTTTTTTCCCGGTTCTCAATACGACCATCCCAAACTAAGAATTTAAGCAGGAACAACACCCAGGCTTGATCTTGTTTGCGGGGGGGATTGGAGCAAGGTGAAGTGAATACACCACTCTCAGGGCCCCCATAAGGGTCATGTGGGGGATGGCTTGCAAAGTGGCTCTGTCCAACGTAGACCTAGACCAAAGTTAAATGTTGAGCAAACCAAACCAAGATGTTGATTTTTTTTTTACCCCGCTCCACATTGTTTATTCCGCTTTCCCACCCCAAATATCATACGATCACTCTGAACAGATAAAGTTTGCTTCTGTTATGTATGTATTTATTGTATCTCAAGTATGAATGGTGTGTGATATTGGTAGTATTTTCATTGTGAGAAGTTAGAATCTTTCATTATTGTGGCATAATTGTTTGGAATTTTCAAAATGAATGGTAGAAAATTTTTTTTTTTTTGACAAGGCAACCAAAAAAAGTGAAAAATAAACAACTGAGATATGAGCGTTATATCCCTATACACTCACAAGCTTCCTAATTATACTCCTTTACTAATCAAAGTCCAACAATATGCCAGGTCACGTTTATTAAGATTTCAGCTTCCGTTACATACTCCAAGGGGGGTGGGCTGTGGAGAATATCGGTTTTTATCTTCGGTATTTGCTAGTTCAGGTGTTATAAGTACCGTTAGTAAAGGAGAGGGTTTTAATCTTGTGTAGTGTTTATATATGTTAGTTGCTTGGCAAAGGGTCGTGTAGAGTAACCTAGAATAAGTTGTACCGTGCGTAGAATTAGGGGGTCGTTATGTGATCGTGGAAGGGTGGGTTGTGTGGAGGTTATTAGGTTTTGAAAAGTGTGTTTAGGAACGGTTGTATATTTGATTATATAGGCAGGTATGTGTCGGATCGAACTGGTCGGGGTACTGGGGTGATTGTGTAGGTGTGTATAGAATGGATAGTAGTATCAAGTAGTGGTCTTGGGGTGGTGTTATCTTGAAAGTGTAGAGGTTTGCTATCCCGATGGGGAGTACTGTGATGAGTCTCAGCTTAACAGTAATAGACGTGTTGATGTGGTTGAAAAAATTTGGTAAATCGCAATACATCTCCCGTACATCGCAACGATGGGAATAGTGCGCTGGGAACGAAAGTCGAGTATTGAGCAACAATCGATGGACTTAGACTGTGTTTCGTGTTACCGTCTTGTTGAGCTCTTCATGTGTATCAGTGGTTAACAGGTGGAGTGGTACGTTAGTGGAAGACGCAGGATCCGAACCGCGGTATGGCGGGCAGTCGTTGGTGTCTTTTAAAGATGTGGTCGGGGGGTGGTGGCTTGTGGGTGTTGTTGCGAGCGGTCGGTTTGTCGTCCGTTGGGTAGGGTTCTCTTGGGCCCGGGGGATTTACTTGGATGTATTGGGCCGCGTTGAAGCAGCGTGGGTGTTGAATAGTGTGTTGCCAAGGGGTGGGCGCCTGTCCAGGTCCATGGGGGTGGAAGCGATGCATGGGTGGTGGGCTGGGCAGGGGGGGTGTTAGATGTAACGGTCCGCAGGTACCAAAACAGAAGCGCGAAGGGTCAGATAGATGGCCAGTATGTAGATAGATTATGGTCTGAAGGGGGGTTAAATTGAAGAGGAAGATTGATGGGCTATCGTACGCGAATTGAGCTAGCCGAGGGATTGCGCGCGGAGGGGACGTGGCGCGCGGCGGTGGGTGCGGCGAAGGCTTTTACCCCCCGGTCTGGCGCGGCGACAGCCACGCACAAAGTCCAGCAATACATAACACGCCCAAGATCACTGGACAGGAATCGACAACCAGTCTGCACAAACGCGCAAAGGCGGGTACCGTCGACGAGAAGATGACCGAAGTTCTATAGACAGCGCGACCCGAAGAAAAAGAGGTTTTCCAAATATTGTGATGCGCATCAAAGGAGATATAAGTGGACGTACGACACCAGCGAGTGCCCCCAACCAACACTCGCAGGGGTTCGGTTTAGAAGGAGGGCGGAGGGCAGAAGAGGCGGAGGCGCGAAGGGGGGGGCGTGCCACTTTGAGGTGGGATGGGGAGAGGGGGTGGAGGGACAGCGGGGAGGTGACGGTAACAAGCGGCAGGGGTGAGGGGGGGAGACCGAATCAGTAGTGAGGACGAGAGGGGGGGTACTGGTACAGGGCGCACGGGGGCGGTGGCCGGGGCGGGTGCGGGTGTAGGTGGGGTTTGGGGTGGGGAGTACTCGACGAGCAGGGTTACTGGGGCGTGTTATTAGGGGATGTGAGCGTTAAATCGGGAGAGGGCAGGGGTGGGGGTTGTTTTAACTACAGAGCATGGGGTGGTGCGGGTGTGGGGGGGGAGGGGGGTTAGTAAGCTAGCATATTTTCATGTAGGGGTTTACGAGGGTAGCAGGAGGGGGGGGGGTGTTTACTCGTAAGGGTGACGGAGCCAGGGGGGGGGGGGGGGGGCGCTAGGTAACACAGATGCATACCTTGAGCTTATTCTTAGGGCAGCGTTGCGGATTGGCCAAGGGTGACTGTGGAGGGAGTTAGGGCGGGAGTAGGTGGGGAGGTTACTGGCCGTAACGGGAATGCGCGGATCGGGGTTCAGGGGGGGTGTTGGGTTTCACAGGGCTGGGTGTGCCCGGTATGGTGGTGTGGGGGGGGGGGGGAGGGGGTGGCGGGGGGCGGAGTGGGAGGGGTGTTTGTTTTGGGGGGGTATTACACAGTGCGTACTAAAGGCAGGTAATCGACGTGTTCCTAGGTCGGTCATATTCGGTTGTGTTCGTTCTCATTGCACACGATATTGTTTGTTCATACGTTAGCAGCATAGATGTTTTTTGTTGTTCTATAAAACCAGCGCATATTGCAAATTTTTCTAGATACGTGCGCAAAGGATTGTTTAGTTAAGAAGGAGAATACGACGTAAGAAATGGTTAACCAGTGAGGACAGTCAATGATTATGAGATTTCAGGTATTATATTGTTGTTCTGGGTTCATAGGTGGCGGAAGATAGACTGTAACGCACTCGTAACAAAATAACTAGAGCAGAGATGGGGAAAAAAGAGTAAGACAAACAGTACGAAGGCGTGAATTCGGCTCAACCCCAGTACTTATTTTTTCTGGATTTTTTCGACCAAACATGACAGGTGTGACCTAATGTATGTGTTTATGCTTGTTTATTTCGTGTTGTTCGAAAAAAGGAAAACAATAATCACAGTACATTCAACAACTGCTTGGAGTCAGGACCCGAAGTCTTTTCAGTGTGTGTGTTGTCACACTGCACAGATCACAAAACAAATTGTAAAGCCACAGACATAATTTGTGATACTTTTTTTTTTTCCTAACTGCCCATACGAAAACTGGGACAAAGAATGAGAACTCTGCTAAGTCGGAGCGTATAGATAATAAGAAATTCAGACGGCAGAAGTCGGCAACGTACACACAGGATAATGATCATTGTTTATTGAATGAAACACAATTAAAAATGTAGAGAAAGAAAAGATAAAAACCATATTACGGGTTTACAGAGCCAAGTCGAGACAAAAAAAATAGGGCCAGATATCTCTAATACAGCTTGGTCACATTCCTAAGTTAGACATTTAAGGAATTCGCGTGGGCACAGGCACGTTCCTTTGATTGGCTGAAAGGGTTCTGAAGTCGGAGCGTATTAAGTAGAACAGTACACAAGTGAGACACGACGCTGGATATTAGAAGTTAAGACAGCAAGTCCAGTCGGCAAATATTTTTTTGACGGGGCAGGTAGTCAGGCAATTGATTTAAGTACAAAGTCGCGGGTTTCGGTAGTGAGATCCGTAGCGTTAAGGACTGACAGTCTTCATAAGAGTAGTCTGCGCTAAAGAATGGAGGTGGGATGAGGGTGGGGGGCGTTCAGCCAGGTAAAAGTTGGGGTGGCAGTATTGCACGGGAACAGGCGTGACCGAGGGAAAGGACACGCAGTTTTAAATAATAACCGAGACGGAAGTCAGATAACCCATAAAAGAAGGCGTATGGGAAAGGTGTCTACGGATAGGGGGGGAGGTAGAATGTCAGAGTATTGGGGGACTCCGCCTCCCCGCCGAAGCTACCGGCAATTAACCAACTATCATCTCTGACGTTATTATGACCACTTGTTGGAACCTCCTGGAGACCGTTCGGGTGTGGGTCAGAGTTCACACTCAGGCACCTCAGTAGGCGCGGCAAGATACGATTGCGAGTATGAGGAGACGGGGCGGAAGATCACGTGCGAGTTTAATGTGACGAGACGGGAGAGTGGAATGGGCCACCCATCAGTCCTGTTAGTCTGGCCAATATAGAAGAGTGTGCAAGTCCCTTTACTATCCCCACCGGGTATATCCGAAGGAGAATCTGTACTATGGGCAGTTTACATGAGTGCATCAATCCCAGCACAGGTTTCACGCATTCCGTACTTTCTGAGCGCGAGTGCCAGAACAAAAATCCCAAAACCCACAAGCCCTCAGCATGATTGAGTTTTTGGGTGAACAATTCTTGTAGATTTTATGTACCCTAGATAGTTAGTTGTAAATGAGTTCTAATGCAGTGACTGTGCCACCTGTGGTGATAGTTGAAATTGAAAAGACGTGCTTGCAAAAAGTTGGGGTTAACAGCCTACAGAAAAGGAACATAAGGGGAAGAAAGGTAGTGTGTATGAGTTGTTAGGACAGAGTTACGTTATGGTAGTACCGGCAAGTC
>JARSSU010017592.1:0-10192 GCA_029619165.1 Eurosta solidaginis | reverse complement strand
CTCCATATATCAAATAATCAGGATCGAAAAAAAAATTTGATTGAGCGATTTGTCCGTCCGTCCGTCCGTCCGTCCGTCCGTCCAGTCCGTCCGTCGTCCCGTCCATGTGCCTCCGTTAACACGATAACTTAGTAATTTTGAGGTATCTTGATGAAATTTGGTATGTAGACATTCCTGGGAACTCGATCTCAGATCGCGCTATTTCAATGAACGATCTCGGACTATAACGCGCCACTTTTTCGATATCGAAACATATATCGAAAACCGAAAAATGCGATAATTCACATTGGCAAAGGCGGTTAAATGTCGAATGAACTTGTCAGATGGTTTGACGTTATGACGCAGAATAGAAAATTAGTAAGAAATCTTTGGACTAATCGGCGTGTGCCCCGCCCACTTGTACAGAAGGTAATTTAAAGTTTTGCAAGCTGTAATTTGGCAGTCGTTGAAGGTATCATGATGACATTTGCAGAACGTCTGCTCCGATTACTATATACGTGCTACACATAAACATTAGCAAATTGGATGAAGAACACGCCCACTTTTTATTTTTTAAATTCAAATTTTAACAAAACAGTTTAATATCTTATACTGTATATAAGATGACTTAAGACAAACTACAATTCTCCAGTACCATGATATGATATCAACGAAATACAAATAACAAGAAAATTTTCAAATGGGCGTGGCTCCGCCCATTTGCCTTTAGTTTGCGTCTCAGAAGACTTTTAATGCCATAAGTCGAACAAAATTTCCACATCCACTGCTCAAATTTGGTAGGGCATAGATTCTATGACGGTAACTGTCTCTGTGACAATGGGCCGAAGATCGGTGGAAGCTCACTGCCAGTTTTTATACACAGTCACCAGTCTGTCGCTTCCGCTCGCCGTTACACAATAACTTGAGCAAAAACCGATATATCTTTACTAAGCTTAGTCCCACGTACTTATCTGAACTCACTTATCTCGGTAATAAACACACGCCGAAATCCGACCATAACCACGCCCACTTTATCGATATCGAAAATGTGTACGAAAAGTGAAAAAATGCCATAATTCTCTATACCAATCCGAAAAAGCGCATGAAACCTTGTAACTTGCAGAGAGATGGTTTTATTGACGCAAAATATAACTTTGGAAAACTTGTAAATGGGTGTGACACCTACCATAGTAGGTAGAAGCAGATGAAAACGTTCTACAAGGGAAAATCAACAGCCCTTGGAATCTTGGCTAGGAATACGTGTTAGTGGTATTGCGAATATAAGTAAATTAGTCAGTACCACGACAGATGATATATTCTGGATCACCTGGTCCGACATTTTGTGTCGATATCGCGCAGAACGCCTTCACGTCATCCATCTAAGTGGCCACTCGCTTTTAAAACCACTCATTAATACCTTAATTTGATATCCATAATCGTCACAACACCGATTCTAGAGTCCATCGCCATGTGGGCACATCACACTAATGCGATATCTCGTAAAGAAAAGAAGGCGTCACGCGTATAGACCTAAGTTGCCCACTCACCTCCTAAAATGTCTCAGTAACACCTTTCGTTTGTGGAATACACCCATATACGTGTACACACATTCTAGAGTCACCCCGCTGGCCCACCCTCAATGGCGATATCTCAGAAAAGGACGATCCACCTATAGACCTCATGTCCACTCCCTCTTAAAATGCGCAGATACAACACCTTTCGTGTTGATACCCATACTACGTACAAACATTCTCTAGAGTCACCCCTGAAGCGCACCGCTAATGGCGATGTCTCGAAAAGGCGTCCACCTAGAGACCTAATGCGCACTCCCTCTATAAAAATGCACAGTACACCTTTCGTTGATACCCATATATCGTACACAAATACATACAATGCAAATACAATACATTCTAGAGTCTGGCACACACCCTAATGGACGACTATCTCGTAAAAATAGCGTCCACCTATAGACTACAATGCCCACTCCCTCTTAAAACGCTGCAGCTCAACACCTTTCGTCTTGTATACCCATATCGTACAAACATTCTCGAGACTCACTCGCGCTGGTCTATGGCGAATATACTCGAAAAGAGCGTCCACCTAGTAGACCTAATGCCCACTCCCTCTTAAAATCTCAGTACACCTTTCGTTTGATACCCATATCGTATACCAAACAGTAGACATCTAGAGCTCACCCCTGGCCCACCTAATAGGCAGATATCGTCGAAAGGCGTCCAACACTAGAGCCCTCAATGGCCCACTCCCGCTTAACATGCTCAGTACCACCTATTCGTATTGATACCCATATCGTAACACATACAGACATTCTAGAGTCACCCTGGCCCACCCTAATGTATATCTACAAGTAGAAAGTAGCTTTGTACGTTTGCGTATTAATCTCTCGAAAGGCGTCCCACCTATAGACTAGAATGCCCACTCCGCTATAAATACTCAGCATAACACCTTTCCGTTTGGATACTACATACACCTACTCGCACAACACAGCTATCGAGTCACCCCTAGGCCCACCTAATGGCGACATCTTCGAAGACGCTAGCCCTTAGAGACGCTATAATGCCACCGTCCGCTCTTCAAATGCTCAGTACACCACCTCGTTTGATACCCATATCGTATCAACACATTCTAGAGTCACCTGGCACGCACACCTATGACGATATCTCGAAAGCGTCCACTCTATAGACCTCATAGCCCACTCCCTCTTAAATATGCTCAGTAACACCTTTCGTTTGCTACCATATCGTACAAACATTCTAGAGTCACCCTTGTGTCCACACCTTTATGGTCGATACATATCGAAAGGCGTCCACTACTATGAGACTAAGATTACTCCCTTCTCTCAAGAATACTCACATTACCATACTTTCATTTAGATACCATATCGTACAACACGATTCTAGAGTCACGTGGCCCACCTATGGCGCACATAATCTCGTGAAAAGGCGTCTACACTATAGACCTACTGCTCACACTCCCTCTTAAATGCTCAGTAACAACCTTTCGCTTTGATATCCGTGTCGTACAAACACATTCTAGAGACACCCCTAGCCCACCTCTATAGAGCGATATACTCGAACGGCGGCCACCTATGGTACTAAGCTCACTCCCTCATTTCAAAATGCTCGGTAACACGCTTTCGTTTGATACCCATATCGTACAAACATCTCCAGAGATCCCCCCTCGTCGCACCCTAGATGGCGATATCTCGAAAAGTGCGATCCACCTAAGAACTAAGCCCAATGTCCTCCCTCTATAAAAAACAATGCTCAGTACCACCTTTCGTATGATACACACATATACGTACTAAACACATTCTAGATTCCACCCTGGGTCCAACCTAATGGCGATATCTTCGAAAGGGCGTCCACTGATGACCTACAGCCACTCCCTCTTTAAATGCTCGGTACACCTTTCTTATTGATACCATATCGTACAATAAATTCTAGAGTCGCCTCTGGTCCACTTTTAATTGCGATAATCCTAAATGGGCGTCTCCATTGAAACTATGGCTCTACTATCTTAAAATACTCATTAATACTTCCATTTGATAACAATGTCATACAACCACATTCCAGGGTTACCCTAGAGTTCATTTTCCTACATGTGATTTTCCTTATTTTGTCTCCATAGCTCTCACTAGTATGTAATGTTCGGTTACACCAACTTAGCCTTCCTTACTTGTTTATACTAAGTGGAGCAGAGGACTCACAGAGTATATTACTTTGGATTGATAACGATTGGTTGTACAGGTATAAAGGAATTGGGATAGATATAGACTTCCTTCATATCAAAATCATCAGGATCGAAAAAAATTTAATTGGGCCATGCCGTACGTCCGTCCGTTTAACACGATAACTTATGAGTGAATTTTTGAGGTATCTTGTGGATGAGTTTTTGATATTGTCGGTTCTGATCACTTCATCTACCAGAATGAGCGCTGTAAAAAACTATGGTAGGTAGGGGGTGCTGAACTATACGAACGCAGCAAAAAAGAAATTTAGTAAAATTTTAGGAACATGGGCCGTGGCACCGCCACACACTTTTTAACATACACAAGGGGGAAGAGAAAAGAACACAAGGTATCAATTTAAAATTGCTGCTAGCTGTAAGTATTGTCACAGTCTCATTGAAAGAACTAATCATAGACTAAGAAAATTGAGCAAAGCAAGGAACTATATTACTACCAAATATCTACTAATATAGTATGACCTAAAAATAAAAAAATAATAACAGCAAATATTGGAGAACGACCACGCCCACTTTGAAAAAAAAAATTTATTACAGTCAATTTTAACAACAAAACAATTTATATCTTTGACTCGTAATATGTAAATTTATATGTCAACATTCACACATCACCAATTCAAAATGATAATGGTAGCACAAACAATACAAAATAAAAATAAAAGAAAATTTCTAAAAAATGGAGCAAGTGGCTCGCGCCCTTTTTCATCCTTAATTTGTCCTAGGAGTACATCTTAAATCCTCAAGTCGAAGATAAAAATTGTCTACCAATCCTTGGTGAATTTTGGTATAGCAGCTTAATTCTATAAGGCGATACTATTTTCTGTGGAAAAAATGGGCGAAATCGGTTTAAAGCCATCACCCAGTTTCTTATCAGGACAGGTCGAAACAGGTCCCGTTTCCTTCCGCGTTCGGTTCCGTAAGAACAACACAGTTACACGATTAAACTGTGTAGAGCAAAAATCGAATCATCATCCTTACAAAACAAACAACAAAAAAAGAACAAACAAAAACGGAGGGAGGAGGAAAAGAAAAAAAGAACAGCCAAATAGTGGGTTATAAATTTTAGTTAGACTCAAAAACGATTATCGGGTTCTAAAGAAATTAAAAAGATAAAAAAATAAAACAAAACAAAAAAAAACAAAGAAGACCGAATAGACGGAAGGAACAAGAAGAAAGAAAAGAAAATAAAAACGGTACACGAAAAACTAAGATAATAACATAAAGAAAAATATAAAAAAAAAAATCACAAAAAAAAAAACAAAAAACATGAAGAAAGAAAAATAAAAAAATAAAGTAAAAAATAAAATAGAGTAAGAAAAGTATTGGCGTTTTAAATTAAAATAACACGAAATTACGGCAAGAAATAACATAAGGAACTACAAAACAACAAATAACACAAAAAAAAAACAAAAAAAAATAATTCGCATTCAATTAAATAAAAACAACATATAATAAAAAAAAAAAAAAATACCGAAAAAACAAAACTAATTAAGAAATTATAAAAAATTACAAAAGTCAAACCCAATTTTTTCACCCTCTCACGACAGACAAATTAAACTTTTCAAGACAGTTGGTTACAACTCTAAACTAAAATCATAATCAGCTACGCAACAAATATTAAACAACATAGAATTGTTAAATTTATTATTGTCGTGACTTTAGGCAACTTAAACAGCATAATCCTAAGAACAATATAACAAATATAAAAAATGAGGCAGGAAGTCCAATACACATTGGCCCATTTAATGTAAAATTTATTAAATTTTCATATATATGGAATTTTGTTTGTGCACCATATCATTACAGTGGAGTTGAATGTATGACAATACAATGTACTATATATACGCGTAAAACGACATATTAATGTACACAAACATTTGACTTAAAAATTTTTATATTTGAAACAGTGGATACGTGGTACAGTATCTCCGATTATTTTGTGTACATAGATTTTTTCAATAGACATACATATAGTAGATAGAGAGATAACGGCTTCCTGCCTCTAATGTCATCATGATATCTTCGAACGACTGACAAAACTACAGCGCTAGCATGCAATTTAAATTACTTCTTATAAAGTGGGCGGTGCACTACGGTTCCCAATGTCACCAAATATATACATAAGTTTACTTCCTCTAGCGATCATACAAGATATCAACTCACACTCCATACGCAGTTCATACGCACTATACTAGTAGATGAGGTGCTCAGAGAAACACTGATCATATCTGAAATATTCACACAGATAATACACATCAAAATATTCACTCCAGTATACAATTCGTGTGATAAACACAGGTGACGACGAACGGACATGGCTCCATTAAACTTTTTTCGATCCTGATGATTTTGTCATATAACAGTGGAAAAAGTCTATATCTATCTCATGATCTCTTTATACCTGTACACCATATCGTTATCTCGAATCAAAGTAAATATACTCTGTGTAGCGCTGCTCACTAGTATAAACAAGTAAGCGAGCTATTGTTCGGGTGTACGCGAACATTACATACTCAGTTGAGGGCTATGGAACAGACAAAATTACAACAGGAACAATCACCATGTATGGAGCAAATATGAACGCATCGGTAACCATTGGATGTATGGTTGTGATGACATGTGTATCAAATGGCACAGTACTAAAGGCGTGATTTTTGATAGAGAGTAACAATGTAGGTCCATAGTGTCACTATGGATAGTACGCCATTTAGGATACTCGCCATAAGGTGGACCACCGAGGCTGACATCTAGAATTTATTTGTACAGACATATGTATCACAAATGTCAAAGTGTTACTGAGCATTTTAAAGGGAGTGGAGCACTTAGTGAATCTATACAGTAGTATCGTCCCTTGATGGAGATAATCGCCTTCATTAAGGTGTGGACACCAGGGGTGAGCTCATAGAAATGTGATTTGTGACATCGAGACTATGGTATCAAAATGAAGGTGAGTACATGAGTATTTAAAAGGCGACATGGCTTTAGTATCTATAGTGACGCTCTTTTGCGCTAGTAAATCGCACATAAGTGAGACAGGGGTGACTCTGGAATAATGTTTGTACACGATGTGAGTGGGTATCAACAGGAGAGCTGTTACATGAGTATTTTTACGAAAAGAGTGATCCTTTATGTCCATAGGTGCCGCCGTGCCGTTTATCGAGAGAGAGATATCGCCTATAGAAGGTGACCAGGGGTGTGCTCTAGAAGGTGTTTGTAGCGATCTGGAAATCAAATGAAAGGATGTACTACTGAGCAATTTAAGAGAGTGTTGCATTAGTGTCTAGTAGGTGGAGCGCTCTATTCAGGGAAGCATATTGCCATTAGGCGTGGGCCAGGGAGTGACTCTACGATGTTGTACACGATATGGTACTCATGAAAGATGTAATGAGTATCTAAAAGGAGTAATCCTTAGTTCTATAGGTGGATCGCGCTTGCGATATACTCAGCATAAAGGTGGACCAAGGTGCTCTAGACATGTTTGTACGACCTATGGGTATCAACGAAAGGTGATATACTGAGCATTATGATCAGAGGGAGTGGCATTAGGTCTGATAAGTGGACGACTTTACGAGATATCGTCATTAGGGTGGGCCAGTGACTCTAGAATGTGTAGTACGATATGGGTAGCAAACGAAGGTGTACTGAGCATTTAAGAGCGGAGTGGCAGTATTAGGTCTATTAGGTGGACGCGTCGTTTATCGAGATGTATCGCCATTAGTAGTGGGCCAGGGGCTGCACTCTATATGTTTAGTGCGATATGGTCTCAAACGAAGGTGTTACTGAGCATTTAAGAGAAGCTGGGCATTAGGTCTATAGGTGTAGGACGCCTTTTCGAGATATCGCCATTTATGGTGTGGGCCAGAGGGATGACTCTAGAATGCGTGTTGTACGATATGCAGGAATGTTAAAATATCTAAATGAAAGTAGGTAATGAGTATATGAGAGTACATCGCTGAGTCTATATGTAGACGCCACATTTCGAGATATCGCCAGAAAGGTGACCAAGGTGACTCTAGAAGTGTAGTACGATATGGTATCAAACGAAAGGTGTTAGCTGATGAGCATTTACGAGAGTAGTGGGCTATATAGGTCTCATAGGTGGACGCACTTTCGAGATCTCGACTCATAGAGGTGGCAGCAATGGGTCGACCTCTAGATGTTTGTACGATATGGGTATCAACGAAAGTGTGACTGAGGCATATATTAAGCAGGGAGTGGGCATTAGTCTATAGGCTGGACGCCTTTATCGAGATATCGCGCCATATTAGGGTGGCCAGGAGTGACTCTAGACATGTTTGATACGATATGGTATCAAACGAAATGTAGTTACTGAGCATTTTAAGGCTAGTAGAGTCGCGCATTAGAGTCTGCTAGGTGGCCCTGTAATACGTGAGACAGGTCGCACATAGGGTGGGCCAGGTGTGGCCCACCCGACTCTAGAATAGTATGTCCGATATGGTATGCAAACGAAGGTGGTTTACTGAGAGCATATTTGTAAGAGAGGGTGGACATTAGGTCTATAGGTGGACGCCTTTCGAGAGTATGCGCCATTAGGGTCTGGTGACCAGAGGTGACTCTACGAATGTTGATAGCGAGTATGGTATCCAACGAAAGGTGTTTACTGAGCAAGATTTTTTAAAGAGGGAGCGGGCATTAGGTCTATAGGTGAGCGCCTATTTTCGAGATATCGCATTAGTGAGGCAGGGGTGACGCTAGACATGTGTTTCGTACGATATAGGAGATCAAATAAGGTATAATGAGGTTTTAAAAGCGAGTGGCCCATTAGATGTAGTACGTAGAAGGTAGTTCTAGCGCGATATCGAGGGAGCCAAATAGTGTGCGACCAGTGATCCAGAAAATCATAACTGTCGCGTCGGGTCAAATTCTGCTGAATTATTTATATATGCAATACACTAACAGCAGTATTCCTGCTCAAGTCGCAAGGGCATAGTTGATATGCCTTGTAAGAACTGTGTGTGTCATTTATTCTTCTACGTATAATACATAGGTAGGTAGTCGAACATCGCATATAATTACACAAATTTTTTCGGCAAAGTCTAGCTAAATTATAGCGTCAATAACGATCCAGATTACGCATGTATTCATCCTTTTTTACGTATTTGGATCTAGAATTATGAGCATGTTTTTTTCATTTTTCGTAATTTTTCGATATCGATAAAGTGGGCGGCTCGGTTTCATGGCGTCGGATTTCGCGGCTACGTTTTTATACGCGAGATCAAGTGAGTTCAGATAAGTAGGTGTGATAAGTTAGTAAGATATATGCAGGTTTTATGCATCACGTTATTGTGTTAACAGGCCGCACAGAATTGGACACGACGTGGATCTGTGAGTATAACAACACTGGGCGATGACGCTTCGCACCGATATACGGACCATTTTTACACAGAGAACTAGTAGCACGTACATAGAATCTATGTACCTACCCAAATTTGAGAGGATGGTAAATTTTGTGTTCGACTATGGCATTAAGAAGTATTCTAGACAAACTAATGATAAATGGCGGTAGCCACGCCTTTTGAAAATGTTTCATCTAATTTTTTGTATTTTAGTTGCATATATCATTACAGGAGTTGATATTTTGACTTAATTTACTTATATACTACAGTAAAGATATTTAAATTTTTTGTTAAATTTGATTTAACTAAATTTTTTATATTTAAAAAGTGGGCGTGTTCTATGCATACCATGTAGCTAATAGACAGTCTGTAGCACATATATACGTAATAGTAGCAGCGTTCCTAAGCAAATTTCATCAGATATCTTCAACGCACTGCCAAATTATCAGCATTGATGCAAAAACCGTTCTAAATTACCTTCTTGTGAAAGCTGGCGCTCGTCCACGAAGCATTGTCTCCAAAATAATCTTACTATTTTTCTATTCTGCGTCATACTCTCAACACCCATCTGCCAAGTCTCATCGGTGTAGATTATGTCCTCTTTTTGCTTTAATTGCCTTGGCAATGAACTATCGCATTGTCGGTTTTCTCGACAATTTTCGCATATCGAAACAAGTGGGACGTGATATAGTCCATATATCGTATCATATTTAATTAGCGATCTGAGATGAGTATCCAGGAATCATACATACAAATTCTCAACTCAAGCTAGCTCACAATTTACATCAGTTATCGTGTGTTAACGGACGGATCGGACGGACGGACTGGACCGGACGGAGCGACGGACGACGGAGGTGCGGACGAGCACTGACACTGGACCAAAGTCGCTCAATCAATTTTATTATTTCGATCCCATGATATATTTTGATATATGGAATCTCTATATACTATCTCGATTCCCTTTAATATTGACACCAACCCGTTATCCAATCAAACTAATATTCTCTGTGAGACTCTGCTCAAACATAGGAGAGTATCAAAACCTACCCAATTTTAACTCCGAAAGTGTTGAGCCCATATGAAAGACCGAA
>JARSSU010017591.1:0-57711 GCA_029619165.1 Eurosta solidaginis | reverse complement strand
GCTGTGGATATATACTCATTGCAAAATTCTGGCTCATTATTTCTAAAGGAGAAGACGAGCTAAAAAAATATCAATGGTATTTAGCTTAAGCTTGAAAGTAGCACTAAACTGGAATCCATTTCCTCGCATTTACTGCCTCTCCTACATGAATACAAACATCATATAAATAATATGCTTTTGTTGTTGTAGAAGTAATAGAATCTTTGCTGTCTTCTTGGCATTCAAAAGTTTTCATTACAGTTTAGTATCAACAAGCAGCAGATTGTAGTTGCAGTGGCCTTTCCTTGGGTCAGGTTTTTTTTCTTGCTCTTGGAGTTTATATTTGCAGAATGAAAACTTCTTGTGGCTCTATTTTCTGGCGGGATTACTGTCTATAGCATATTGAAGTCTACAATGAGTTGGCGATACTATCATATGGGGCGAGTAGAGCACTATGCTCTAATACGAGGTATGCCTATGAAGTTTGATGATTTTGGTTGAATTTTAGTATAAGATCCCCATGTAAGCAGTGTGTATCGACTCAAGATTACTACGTGTACTTTCGCCTTCTAAGTGTAGACCGTACGGACCCGACAGGTTAATCTAAGTTTACCTAGTATTATCGAAAAGCTATCGATTATTCATTTAAAAATTTTCGACATTTAAAAAAAAATTATAAAATATATAAGATAAAAGTTATCGCAAATTTATCGATTTTCTATGGGAGTGTAACCAATTTTTTATCAGCGTTTTAATGTTTGTTATTGGAAATCTGTTTGTTATCGACATATTTTGGCTTTTTCATCAAAAAGTTATCGACTTGTTATTAAAAAGTGATCGATATGTTTTCGAAAAATTATCGGTATGCTATTAAAATTTCATCGATTTGTTATCGAAAGCTTTCGGTTTCTTATTGGTTTGTTATTAAAAAATATAGATTTTTTTATTTATAAGAGTTATCGAAACGCGACAACGAACCGATAACTCGACGATAATATTCGCAAAGTCGATAGTAAAACAATAGCTTGTGGGTATAGGTTGTTAACGATAAGAAGCAGCTTCTCAACCTCTAAGCTACATCCAATTAATTTAAAGTATTCGTTTTCTAGACGTACTCCTGTATGTTAATATATCGAGTACTTCGTACTCACGCCTTTTTCAATTTAAAACGGAATTTTTGAATATAAATTATAATTTTCTGAACCTGGATTACAGTTTTCTGCATTTAAGATGAAATTTTTGAATTTTCTGAATTTGAAAAGAAAATTCTGGACTTGTATTTTAACTTTCTGAATTCAAACTGGAAAATTTTAAACTTCAACTGTTTTTTCTTTTCTCAATGTGAGTTCTAATTTTCCCGGAATTTTGATTGTAATTTTTCGAGCTTTAATTGTAGTTTTCTAAATACGAATTTCAATTTTCTGAATTTGTATTTTAATTTCCGAAATGGAAATTCTGAGTCTGAGTTCTAATTTTATGAATTTCTTTTCTGAATTGAATTGTTATCTTCTGAATTCGAAATGAAAGCTTTGAACTGGTGTTTAATTTTCTGAATGTGAACTTTCTAAATTTAAACTGAAAAAGGCGTAGGTAGTGTTCAAACTATCTCTCTCATTGTATGACATAAACGTCATACTCCAAATTTCTAGCTTGAATAAAACGAAATTTCAGTATAGCTTTAAGACACTGGCGCAGTCTCACGGGCTATAGACAAAATCATATAATATTAGCGGTATCCTTCGTATATCCCATATGTTCCCATATACAACAGCGAACAGAAAAATAGAAGTGGCAATTTTTAAAAAATTTCGTTATATTTTTATTTTTTTTACTTTCGATATTTTGAGAATAAATTTCTATAAGTTTGTTAAATGAAACCATGCAAATCAATATCAAAAACGTTTTTAAAATTCGAAAATTCCACAAAGTTTTAGAGAAATTTGGAAATTTTTATTATGGTTTTCCCTCATTTGTGAGTATGCAGTTTTGTAGACC
The DNA here is from genome assembly GCA_029619165.1 of Eurosta solidaginis. Lineage (NCBI taxonomy): Eukaryota > Metazoa > Arthropoda > Insecta > Diptera > Tephritidae > Eurosta > Eurosta solidaginis. Next base: position 55,737 of record JARSSU010017591.1, on the reverse strand, counting down.
AATCAATTTAACTCCAACAAAGTATAGACCTTTCGGATACGCATTGATTTTTGACAATTTTTTCTTCCGAAGAATGTTTTAAATTTTTCGATATAAAAAAATGTTTACATCTTGTTATAGAAAAAACGGAACACACCTTTTGGAATTGGGCTGCAAAACTGGCCACTGAAAAAGAATTCAGAGAACTTTAAGTAGAAACTTGGAAATTTTCATAATTTTTTTCGAATTTTTTCGAAAACGTTTTAGAGATTGGTTTGCATAATTTCATTTAAAAAACTTGTAGAAGTTTTTTGATAAAATAAAGAGAAAAAAGAGTTTAATTTACGGATTTCGATAAATATTGCATCTGCAATTTTCTGTTCGCTGCTGTATATCTCGCATATGCGTTTCTTTCTTCTGCTTCATCCTTTTGATATTGTTTTTCGAATTGCCAGCTATTTCTATAAGACTTCAGCGCTTTTTAGCATTTGTTGTTTAGTTTTCTTTCTCTTGATTTTATTGTTTTTTCTTGTACTCGCTTGCCAGTGCAATTTTTGCAAAGCTCCTGGAGAATACTTGTTGAGTATTTCATGTTGAAACAAGTTGCATTCGTTGTCATTAAAGACTTCTTTTCAAGGTTTTAGTTAAATGGATATATCCTGTGAACTTTAATTCAGCCGGTCTTACAATTCGTTCGTTTTTAAATATACTTACTACAACAATTAGCGCAGTTGATCTTAAATATAATTCTGTTTTATACTCTAAAAAATGTCAAGATATGGAATGCTTTTCAAAATGATGTTTAATAAGAGATAGGAGTAGGAATTAGAGAAGAGAAGAGGAAGGGAAAAAGGGGGAGGGGAGGGAGAAGAAAGAATGGAAAGGTGGATACAAATTATAAAATGGCGAGGGGAAGATGGGAAGGAGAGGAAGCAATTGAAGCAAATGCAGAAAATAGAGGGAGGTTGAGGGAATAGAAAGAAATTGGGGGCAAGATACGAACGAGAGACAGAAATAAAAAGCTATTTTTGCAGAGCCTACAATATGGCAAATGTCTCTGTTTACTGGGGGAGTAAACACTTCGCGGGGAGGAGTATTATCGGACAGGAAATCTGGTGAAGTATCTATCTATATCTTATATACATATATACAAAAATTAATGCTATTTTGTTAGTTTCGTATAGCTGCGTAGTGGTTTATACAAACAAATATACTGAATCGGTCAGTCAGGTGAAGCAGTATTTTATATTTGGTATAAAGCAGTGGTCGGCAAAAATTCAAATGTAAGTGTATTAGTGAGAGCGAGAGCAGGGGCATCCAGCAGATAATTAAAGCTGAAATTGCAACACGCAAATGGTATATTTGTTGAAAACAGTTAGTATATCAAAATGTTTGGAATATACAATTTTAATCGCTTCGAACGGTACGCGATATTTCCACATTAAATACATATGAAACTTGGTTTGCTTTATGCGGTGAACTTGACAAATTACGCAAAAAGAGTGGCGATCTGCAGTTTAAAAAATTATTCGAAATCATCAGTGGGCACAAGAAGTACAAAATAAAACTACAAATAGATTCATGTTAATTTTTTGACCATTTGCCTAAGTTACTTTCTATAGTAGTTATTTGCCGAGCAGAAGTTCGATTTTTATTTGGCTCAGACAAAAAAATGAGTCGAAATTGAATTGCTACAACTCACATCGATTTGAAAGCTTATCCCATAACTTATCCAATAACATTAAAACGCAAACTTAAACATGTTTGGGCGATGAGTTAGTTATGAAAAGGCCGTCTTAACAGTTGCGTTTCCCCATCATAGTTATTCTCACAAGGAATCTTAATTTGTGCAACAGCCGCCTGCAGTGCTTATTAGTTTCTCGCTAAAGACTGAAGGATGGAGAACAAGAATATTTGTGAAGCAAGGCTGACTCGATTGAGCTATGGCGCACCGACCGCTATTATACAGATTCAATATATAATGAAATTAAGGTGAGAGAGGCAGAAAGAATGGGCCTCGGAGAAGTAGTTGTAGTGGTAGTCAAGATGACTTGATACGAAACTCTCTCATTTTTTGCGCTCTCACGAGGGATTTATCTCAAATTTGTGCTGGCAACAATCACAGATAAATCCCTCGCGCCAGCTTAAGCGGGTGCCAGAACAAAAAATGTACCAGCTAAAACGAAATTTCGGTAAACTTTAGTTTGACCTACAACTGTAGAATAGCGTTCAAAACTTATGGGAAAAAGGATAAAAACACTTGTTTTAGTGTAAATATTATTAGTTCGAAGGCGGAGGGTAAATATTATTTCCCATTCAAAAGTTATCACTAAAAACAGGTTTTTAAATATGAAGTCCCGATGCAACCAGTCAATTTTGATCACAGAACCTGGAACGTCAGACATGTAGTATAAGCCATAGCCATTAAATAATGTTAACTATTATGTGATAGGTCCGATTTACTCAAATTTCAAAAGAATAATATTATGTGGCTTTCACTGTGAGTTAAATGCGTTTAAAATTTTTAACTAATTAATCAAAATGTAAATTTTACTTAGATTTGTTTAAATTTAACTCTAACTAGTCGTATTATTGCAAAATAAGTTTAAAGAAATGAATATATTACGACTATCATTTTATTAAATGATTGAAACTATAATCGCCGAAATGTATGTCAAAAATCCCCATATTCAGATCTATTCATTTTTGTTTGGAGTGGCATCATTGACAAAAATGTGCATTTTGACAGCGCTCTCTCGAAACAAAGAGTCGCAAATCCATTCATCTATGGTGGTAGTGGCACTGTGAGTGGAAGTGGTAATGGGAATGAGAAGTTAAGTGCGAGTGGGTGTGAGAGTGCGAGTAGGAATGGGAGTTGAAATGACAGTGGTGCTGGGAAAGGGCTTGGGAGTGGGAGGGAGACAATTGGAATAAGGGATTTACAAGACTAATAAGAAAAATGGAATATAGAAAAGAAAGCGAAGAGGGGAAGCGAACAAAATCTGCAGGGTACTCTAGTATTCTATAAAATTAAATCAAAGCCAATAGGTGGTAATGTACCATAATTAACAGATAATTGTAGAACTTTAATTATTGATGGTAGCTTCTATCTTTAAATTTCAAAATACACTTTTCTCAATATGTAAAATTTAAACAAAAACGGCAAAATTGTATACGGCGATGATTGGTAGGATACGTTTCTAATTTCACTCATTATAAGCAAGCTTTTCGGGTGATGAGCTTTGAACTTGAGTATACCTGCTTTCATAGTGGTGTTAAGACAGATGTCTCTATCCTCTCAGCTTACAACGTGTGCAGCGGAGCATTCAAATGATTAACTGCACAGAGGCATCCACCTTAACAACACTATAAATGCAGATGTACTGCAGGTGTTCGAAGCTCAGCAAACGAAAAACGCTGATGATAATGAAGTGAAATGCAGAGACATATCCTGGTAGCCGTCGCCACGAGCAAATTTTTTAATTTCAATCTAATCTCAATAACAAAAGGAAAAATAGTATAGGCAATTTGAGTTTGTCTCGCTAATCAAATACATAATGACTAATACAATATAATAAAATGCATTTCCGTTAAAAAAAAACAACAGCAATCTTCACAGCTAAATAATTAACGCATTCAAACAAATGGAATGGAATTTTTAACAATTCTCAAATTTATGGTATACAATAAAGTTAGGGTTTTATTAAACTCGACTATTGTTTATAAAATACCGATTGGGCATAACATAACAAAGTTAAACAGGGTTAGTTATATTTGATGGCGACAAAAAATAACAGCACAATTATAAATTAAGTGATTGCTGTTTTGTTTTTGATAGGCATTTAATGTCAAACATACAAAACGAATTGGACAATAAGAACAATAGTCTTGATGAACCAATATTCAACGCATCATTTAAAGTGAGAAGTTAATATTTTAAGTTTTTCGAAAAAACGAGTTTTTTCCATTCCATTCCATTGTTAAAACAAATATTCACACTGATTTCTATTTACAAAACGTTTGATTGTTCAGTTACTTCAATTACCATATTAAACTCGTAATGAATGACCAAAAAATCAAATTTGCATGTCAATTTGCCTGCGGCATTAATTAACAAAAAACAAATAAAAAATTTAAAATCTTAATAACCGAAAATATTTGTGTTTCGGTAGTGATCCAATGTTTGTTTATACAATTCAGATTAGGCGCCAGCGATTTTGCTTGATTTATTTATAAATTAACTATGAATGACTAATTGTATTTACTGTGTGTAGTACATATTAGCTGTGTTTTTTTTAGATCTATATACATATGCATCTACACTTCTGAAATTGCTGCGCAGAAAATTAGTACTCCTAAATTTCAATACGCATTATAATCAGTTGCAACTGAAATGTGTGTCTATGTTTTACCTCTACAAATAAACACCATTTGTAGAGGTAAAACATATTCACCGCAACCGATTTAGCTGTACGTTATACATTATGGCCAACGGAGGTTTGTGTCTCCGCTATTCGGTACAACCCGTTTTGTAGCTAGTTATTTAACCAGTGCCGGTAGATGAGTCTTCTAAGCATTATCTAAGTGATGATAAGCATTTTTTTACCCGAAATGTAAATGTATATGGGGTATTACATTCCATTTCGACCAATTTTGAACCCGACCCCTTTAGAATTGGCTGAAAGTTTTTCTCTTTTTCTAGCTTACGAAAGACGTCTTTCAGAATTTTTTCATCCAACTCAAAAAATTTATGAATTTTTAAAAAAACACCGTCTTTGTTTTCAAAATGCTATAACTTTTAAAAAATTGACCGTTTGGATCTTTTTTTTCGAAAATTTATTTTTAAATGTACTTTTCGGAAAAAATACAAAAGAATGTTTAAAGTTTTTTTTTGTAATTTTTCAGTTTTCGAGATTTTTCGAATTTCGCCATTTTTTTTCTCATAAAAAACTTCGATCAATTCTGCAATCATCCCCACTAATCCCGGAGTGGGCCGATAATTGAAAAAAAAACTTTAAAAATTTGTTTGTATTTTTTCCGAAAAGTACATTAAAAGCAAATTTAGATCCCAAACGGTCAATTTTTGAAACAGTTATAGCATTTTGAAAAAAAACACCAGTCATAACTTTTTTGAGTTGGATGAAAAAATTGAAACAAATTTTTAAAAACGTCTTTCGTAAGCTAGAAAAAGAAGATAAACTTTCAACCAATTCTAAAGGGGTCGGGTCAAAATGGTCGAAATGGGATGGAATACCCCATACATAGAGCGGGTCAAATTGTATGGATTGATTTTTTTTTCATCAGGAGTATAGCAAAAACGTAATCTAAAAATGATCTAAGAAAAATTACTGAAGACACCATAGCCTCTAAGTCCGATTTCGAGTCCCCCACTTTTGCAAAATAGATATTTTGCCATATGAATGTCGGGTTTGGCCAAAAAATCTTCATAGCTTCTGATAGAATATAGGAAAAATATCATATTGGCCTTGCTTTAAAGGTATTTTACGTACATTTCACAATCTGTATTAATATCTATAGTGTTTTTGAATTTTAGTAAAGATAAATAATAAAAAAATAAATGTAAGGCGCGATAACCTCCGAAGAGATCTAAGGCCGAGCTTCTCTTCCAATTTGCGTCGTGCTCCTCTTCATTTTTCCCTACAAATTGGCGGGACGGGACCTACATGTTTTATGCCGACTCCGAACGGCATCTGCAAGGCAGACGAGTTTTCACTGAGAGCTTTTCATGGCAGAAATACAATCGGAGCGCTTGCCAGACCTGCCGAGGGGCGACCCCGCTTAGAAAAATTTTCTTCTAATGAAAAATCTTATTTCTAAACTTTGATGTTGCTTTGCCCGGGAGTTGAACCCAGGGCATACGGTGTGATAGGCGGAGCACGCTACCATCACACCACGGTGGCCGCCGTAGTAGTAAAGATATCAGGCTTTACAAATATGAGAAATTAGCATAAAATGAACTTTTAACTACTATATTATAATTTTTTCCAAATTTCTTATGGATACATTTTTTACAACTAAAATAAGTTCAAAATGTTTCCAACAACTTCATTTAGACAGTTTTTCTTTTCTCGAATACGTTTTAGTAGAAAGAAATTTTCAAAAAAAAACCTATATTTTAAAGTAATACGCAAACAAACAAATAATAATTTTAATGTAATTATTTAAACAAGTAAGGACGGGACTGTTTTCGGCTGTGCCGAAGACTTCATACCTTTCATGAATGGGGCTGAACAATAATCTTATCCCTTTTGTAATCTCCAAATAATGCGCTGTATAAGATAAGGAATATATAGTGAACAGATGTACATACCTAAACCGATTTTTAAGATAAATGTAAGAAAATGGCAAAAAACCCACTTATCTGAACGATCGGTTGTATGGGATATATATTATATATAGCTCCGATCGAAATGATTTTTACGGGAAATCTTCTATGATATATTGGAATAAATTTCACCAAGCTTAACGTTTTATATTGGAAATTAAGGCAGAAATTGCAAAAAATCTTTCTATCTGAACGATCGGTTGTATGGGATATATACTATATATAGCTTCAATCAAAGTAATTTTTTCAGAAAATCTTCTATGATATATTAAAATATATATTACCGAGTTTTACGTTTATACTTTCTAAATTAAGGGAGAAATGGCCAAAAATATTTCTATCTGAACGAACGGTTGTATGGGATATAACTATATATAGCTCCGATCAAAGTGATTTTTTCAGGATATCTTCTATGATATATTAGAATATATATCGCCGAGTTTCACGTTTATACTGTCTAAATTGAGGCAGGAATGACCAAAATCGTATTATCTGAACGATCGATGTATGGGAGATATATGTTATAGTGGTCCGATCCTACCGGATCCGACAAATGTCTAATATAATACAAAAATACATCCTTGTGCCAAATTTCATTGAGATATCTCAAAATTGAGGGCTAGTTTGCGTTAAAACAGACAGACGGAGGACGGAGACAGACAGACGGACATGGCTATATCAACTCAGTTCGTCGCCTGATCAATTCGTATACTTAATGGTGAGTCTATCTTCTATATACCTCAACTTTACAAACATCGGACCAAAGTTAATATACCATTCATGTTCATGAAGGATAGGATAGGTTAGGTGGTAGCTGCCATGATAAGGATAGCTTACTTGGACAACACGAAGGTCCGTTGTGATACCACATACACCAAAATAACGGTGACTTAGATCTAACTACTTAGAGAATCGTTGGGTAGCAACGATAAAGCTCCGAATGATGCCGATCTCAGCTTTGGATATATCCTCGGAGATCCAAGTGAGTCCCAACCGAAGTAATTTCGCCTAGTTCTGGCAAAAGCTGGACAATCAAGAATAAAGTGATTTGGTGATTCCACCTCATCATCTCCATACAGCTGCAGCAGGATGGAGTTTCCAGTATATTGAGGCGTACCGCATGGACACCCATGGGACAGTGCCTGTCAAAACCCCAATGACCATTAATAGGTGAGCCTTAGTGAACCCAATTATTTCAGCAGACCTCGTGCCATCCACTTTCGGCCAGAAAGATCATGCTACCCTGCAAGACGTGGTGCCCGCCACAACGTTGCTGAGCTGACTCGAGCCCAGCTATGGAGGAGCAATCCACAGGTGGCCAGCGGAATTCCGAAATCTCTACAGCCATCTTCATCCGGTTCAGTTGTACCGATGCGGGCTAAGAGATCCGCTTGACAGTTACCCGGGATATCACTATGGCCCGGGACCCAGATAATCTTAATTGTAAAATAATTCGATGCAATCGCAAGCGAGGTGAGGCACTCCCAGACCACCCTCGATCGCACTGTAGTTGAGCTCAAGGCCTTGATAGCCGCTTGGCTATCAGAGTAGATGTTAAATTCCCTAACCGTAGTAGCACTGGATAGCATTCCATCCACCGCATCCTTAATCGCAGCAATTCCGCTGGAATACAGTGCAGTGATCAGCGACCTTAAACTTGCGGCTTAAAATGTTCATGAAAGGTATAAAAATTATTTTTTACTTAGAATTGACAATTTAACGTATTTTTCAAAATAAAAGTAAGTTATGGTATTATTTTTTAAAATGTTTTTGCTTCCCATTCGTGGTTGTTTTTCACGACTTTCTGCTGTAACAGCCATAACACCTTCACGTTCTATAATACGTAGGAAACAGATGTTAACAACTGTACATATATTCCTGTTCCGTGTACATGCATAGGAATATTAGGATCATCTAGTGGTGGGCTCATCATAATCTAAGAAGTGTACCAACTGATCGTATGGAATATTTCTTGTGAATTAAAAAATTTTACCCCTCTAATTTACATGTAAAAAAATCACTCCTATTATTACAATGATAAACAACAAAAAATGTTTTTTTTTATACAAAGAATGTGACGTTATCGACAATATGCTAATCGCTTTGTAAGTCTGTTTATGTGTGTGCCTTCTCGTATATGATTGTGTTTTGCAGATTAGCAGCTGTGGTATAAATTATTAATTTTTGTATTACAACTACAATAATGAATGAAATAAATAATTATGGTGCGTAAAGGTCAGTTTTGTTGTGTGATTTTGTCACTTTCATAAAATTTAATTTAATTTATTAATGAATAAATCAAGACATGGGCGATCAAGCAAATCATTGCTTTGATTAATTATAATTGCTTAATTAAATAATCAATGCAAATCAAGCGAAGTAAATTAGTGGAGTATACAACAAACACCTGCAATCTACGCGAAGATTATTCGATTTTTGCTTCCGTCTGAGTTAAGTTAAGATCGTAATTGCCAGGGTCAAAAAAATCAGTCTTAAAAATTTACTTTCATTTTGGTGTGTACGGGGGAATCCAGAATGTAAGCGTAACACGTAATCGTAGCTTTTGGGAGTGGTATATGGGGGAATATAAAATGTAAGCGTAAGTGTTGTCACTACAGTGTAGTTCAATGTTGTAGAGTTGATATGATCGATATCAGATAGCAAATCAAGGCAAGGCGAGGCCATCAAAAGAAAGAAAAGGTATGTAGTGGAAAGGAAAAAAGCGAAAGCAAAGGAAGGGAAGGGAAAGGAAGGAAAGGAAAGGAAAGGAAAGGAAAGGAAAGGAAAGGAAAAGAAAGGAAAGGAAAGGAAAGGAAGGAAAGGAAAGGATAGGAAGGAAAGGAAAGGAAAGGAAAGGAAAGAAAAGGAAAGGAAAGGAAAGGAAAGAAAGGAAAGGAAAGGAAAGGAAAAGAAAGGAAAGGAAAGGAAAGGAAGGGAAAGGGAAAGGGAAAGGGAAAGAAAAGAACGAAAACAAGAAGAGGTGAGAAAAAGGAAAAATTTAAAATCAAAAGCGTAGCTGGAAGTGTTAACGATTGTTATCAATATGTTATCGATGACCTATTTTCGTGTTTTCCATTTCTTAGCGATGAGTAATAGGTTTGCTATAGGTATGTTATCGACGAGTTATAAACGTGATATGGATTTGTTATTGAGGTGTCCTAAATTTGCTATCGATGCCAAGGGTTATCGATGTGTTATCTACTAAACGAAATTTGTATTATCAATTTGATAATGTAAATTTATGGATTTGTTATCGGTATGTTATCGATTTATTATCGCACATTTATCGATTTGTACAGACGCGCAATGTGCGAGTTCTGCCTTCCTAGATTATATAAGAGGGTAAAAAGGTGGGACTTGTAGTAAAGCGGGACAGGACTAAGTACTGTCTATCAACCAAGAAAGAATCGGCGTATTCGCACCTTTGCCAGGCACGTCACTGCTGAATGATATAAATTCGAAACTGTCAAGGATTTTTTCGAGCGAGGGGGAGTATCGAAGGAGGTATAATGAGGAGCAGTATGAACTCTACGCAAATATGAATATAGTGCAGCGAATACAAACATAAAAACGTTGCTGGCTAGGTCATGTTATGCAATGGAAGAAGGCGCTTAAGGGCATCACAATATGATTAAAGCCCGTGGAGCTTGAGCTTGTGGCTCCTTGCAAAGCCATTGCCCCTCGAGTAGTGCAGCGGACTCTTAATGTGGTATTGCAGCTTAAGAGAACCCTTCACCAAGAGCACAACATATACATATATAATATCTGTGTTCACAAGCATTAATCGCCTAAGTCCTATCTTTTAACATGAGACTTAGGCAGTTATTGCTTATGACCACAGATTACCGATTGTGAAAACATAAAACACTTCATCAAGAGCACAGCAGATGTGTTTCATGTATCAAAGTTGAAATGTCGCATTAAAATCAGGGCTCTTCAAAACTGAAACCTTGACTGTGTAAGTAAGAGGATTATGATCGTTATGGTAATGTTTTGGTCATTAATCAACGGGCAATGAAGCAAGACGTAAGCACATATTGTATATGTACATTCTAGTACCAAAAAAATTTAAATAAAATATAATGCTAACATTTAAAAGCTTAAAATTAGGCGCTTTGGCTTATTTTCAAAACATATTATTTGGAAATGCGTAAATAAGCTATACATAGTTTCCTCCGATGTTGCTACTTGCTTATTCAGCGGCGACTAACACATGCAATAAACGAAATAGCGAAGAAAACCATCTGCGCAATTGTGCTATGAAATGATGATCCCTGATTTAAAGCCACTGTAGTATCGGGACGTCAGTGATCTTCATACAAAGCTTGATCGGTTGAATGACACCTTTGCTTCAATACTTTCATGCCATTATGCTGTAGTAGTCAATGAAATTACAAGAGCGCGTTATTTGAACGTAAGAATATACATTAGAGTGGGTAGAAATGTATGGGCGAAAGTTAACGATATCGCGCCATCGATAATGATTTTCAAACCTGCGAAATTTAATTTTTTTACTTTTTTCGACTTTGATTTTTAAAGTTTTTTTCATGACTACTAAACAAATTTTCATATGAATGTCCGGGTATACTTAAAAATTTTACAATCAAATGCACATTTTTTTAGTAGGTCATAAAAAAAACCTTAAAATCAAAGTCGAAAAAAGTCAAAGAAATTAAATTTCTTAGGGTCGAAAATTAGTTTTTTGGGTATGCGTAGTGGAACTTTTTTTCCTGAGCCCAAATCCTATCGAAAAATTGATGGCGCGATGTCGGATAATAAATCGACATAGTCTAATATACATACAAACATGAATACCATCATCAAGTGTGTAAATATAAACATCCTCTATGCATTTTGCTCCCTTTAATATTCCGACATTCAGACCTGTCATATGCAATATTAGCTACTATTTATCAAAAGTCGAACAGCGCCTTTGAAGGTCTACAGCAAAGAGCATTATTAGAATTGTACAAAAACAAAAAAAGTGAAGCACAAAAAAAACTCTTTGTAAAATATATGCCATGACGTCTTTACCTAAACTTTGGCTTATTAATCATGAATAAGTAGATGAAATAGTAATGTTGTAATGTAAGACAACACGCCCTCAATGACAAAAATGATAAAAGTTGCTCCGATATTGGTCACAAGCGATTAGCTTAATGAATTTTTTTTCGTTTGAATTTTTTTGATTAATTTTTTAGTTCTTTTGTGGCCAAAAAATTGTATTTAGTTTTGTGTTAAATATTACACAACTACTTATGTATGTCCTCGGCTCAATTCTGAATAGTTACATTGACAGCAAAACTATTTTTTAGTAATTACAATAATCAGTAGCTAGAAAAGTGGTATGAAATATTTTCGGCTAATGAATGTAATATGCGACTTTAAATTACATTTAGTACCAATCAGTGCCGAATATGTTAAATGCCATAAACTATTCGTAGTAGTAATATGTTCATGTATTAGCAATCAAGTCGCAAGATTGTCGATTAAATATACCTTGAGAAGATTGAAATTTCAGCTACTTGCTTGTTATCGCAGTGTTATAAATTTGCTATAGAAAATAAAGTAACCAACCAGTTATCGTATTTTTTATGATGAGTTATCGTTTTGTTATCGATTCAATATTGAAAATTGATCGAGTATTTATCGAAAAGTTATCAATATATTCCCAAAAAGGTATCGATTCGTTATCAAAAAATCATCGATATAACATCAACAATGTACCGATCACTTATCGAAAAGTGATCGATATTTATCAATTTGTTATCTTATAACAATCAATGTGTTATCAGCGAGTTATCAATTTGCTATCGCCGTGTATCGATTTATTATAGAAAGTTATCGTTCTATCATCAAACAGTTAGCGATTTGACATCTAGAATTTATCGATTTGTTATCGGTGTCTTTCCAGTTTTTTATCAGCATGTTGTTGAATTGCTTTCGACGACTGTTGTTGTTGTTGTTGTTGTAGCGATAAGGTTACTCCCCGAAGGCTTTTGGAGTGTTATCGATGTGATGGTCCTTTGCCGGATACAGATCCGGTACGCTCCGGTACCACAGCACCATTATGGTGCTAGCCCTACTATCTCGGGAACGATTTATGTGACCACATTAAACCTTCAGGCAATTCCCCCCTCCCCACCCCCAAGTCGCCAGAGCCTCGTCTGTTAGTGAAACAGGATTCGCCGCGGATAGGTGAGGCTGACAATTGGGTTGGAGAAGCTACATATTGCGCTGGCAACCTGAAGGTTTGCGCTACACAGCCCCTTGAATCTGGTATTTTAGTCGCCTCTTACGACAGGCATACCTACCGCGGGATATTCTGATCCCCTAACCCGCTGGGGTGCTATCGACGACTCATCGGGTTTTATGAAAAAAATACCGATAAAACTTCAATGAGAAATGTTTTTTACATCTATAACCCGTCGATAAGAAGCCGATAATAAACCAATTATAATTCGGCTATAATAAGGTAGTTCAGTATATATTGGAGCGAAATATGAAGTGAGGGGGAGATTTCGTCATTTTTTTCAGGAATATCTGGGTTGAGTAGGCTGGTTGTTCGAAAAGTAGCAAACAACCTATCATTCTATTAGAAGTACTGGTTCACTTTTTTAGGAGGTACAATAATCCTGTATTCAGCCACAGTAGGCTCTGGTATACAGTACTAAGTCCCTTGCCGGTTTTATTATTCTCTATCGTGAGGCTATTGACCACGTTTGGGACTCTTTCAATAGGTGTTGCACTGGCCATACCAACTTGTAGTTAAGCTGATTCGCTTCTACGAGTATTGATATGGTGGAGACTACTAGGCGCTGCCTCGATTATCAATATACTGAACAAACTAAAGAGCTGAAAGTGCTAATAATGCAGTGCTATAAATACAATATCACTGATCAAATTCTGTTGAACACGTCGAAAAACACACATAATTTGAAATTAAGAACATCAGGCTATCTTTCTTGTTGGCATTCAGGAATAATATTGTATAGCGCTGTTTGGTTGACAGATGGGATGACTGAAATCAAGGGTATCACAGCTTTTACTCTGTCGGAATCCTTACTCTGAATTCATTTGCGCAAGTCGAACTCACCAGTCTTGTCAACCTGTTTAAAGGCATCATACCCTAGATCAGCCTAACAGTTCCGCGTTATATACAACCCTTCGTTAAGCAGTCCTCAACATGACGGCACTACAAGCAAGTTCCAAATCGCTGTAAAATTTCTATTCGTATTCTCGCAAACCACATTTTTACCTTTAGATATGCATACTCGTATTCATACACAGCTGTAACAACGTTTTATGTGGGTTTCCTGATTAAAAATTTAAAAAAACATGCTAATTTACTATATCAGCTGTGGCAAGTGTTCTTGATTTAAAATGAATTGTAACGTTGGAGATCTGTACGATTTTTACAACCGTGCGCATTCACACTTTGGAGTGTATATACAGAGATATACCGCACCATATGTAGATACATACACATATATTTACATATGTAAAATGTATATATTTTTATTCATATAAGTATTGTGTTTTTAGATATATAAAATGTTTTATTTTGCTTTGCGTGTGATTTTCATATTAATTAGCTACACACAAAAACCCATTCAACCACCCAGATCAGACGCCGAGAGATTGCACCCCGCACTGTGCACTTTTATTGTGCTATATTTTGTGCAACGCTGAAATCATTAATAAATGATATAAAAGGCAAATATTGCAAAAATGTATGTCATTTTTATTTATTTGCAATTTAAATTGCAACCGAACGTTTATTCATGAGATATTTGTACGTTCGCAGCAGCATAATTTAATAGCTGTTGTTGTTGCATTTATATGCGAAAAAATGTATTTAATAATTCGAAATAAATCCTATAAACAAACTGTAACTGAAAGTGGAAATTTACAACAAAGCGCACTTGTTGCTGTCATCTAGGCGGACAGTGCTGCCAAACCCGCGTACGTGCGTACTTTGTATGAGATCGAGGTGAATTTGTGCGAGTGTTAATCGGCGTTACAAGGTTTGAGTTAAACGTCTCGTAAAGGTCAAGTTATATAAATACAGCTTATTATATATTTGTTTGGTTGAATAAAAAATGTGGATATAAAATCAAATAGAGATATAAACAGTCGTGAGCAAAAACAACGTGTTTGTGATGTATAGTGGGTTGGGTCGATTTGTATGGACGAAAGTTAACCGATATCGCGCCATTGATTTTGCGATAGAATTTGGGCTCAGAAAAAAAGTTAAAGATACACTACGCAGACCCAAAAAAATAATTTTCGAGCCTACGAAAAAACTTCGATTTTTCGATCAAAATTCTTCTAAATCTCCATAAAAGAAATTTTTTTTATTCAAAGAACTGCATTACCCAATTTTGCATTTGCCAATTGACACGAAAAAAAAATACACAAAAAATGATTTGGAGCCTTGAAAATGAAAAAATGCATAAAAATCGAAAAAATCTATGAAATTTCGCAGGCTCGAAATAATTTTTTTGGGTATGCGTGCTGGAAAATTTTTTCCTGACCTCAAATCCTATCGAAAAATCGATGACGCGATATCGCTTAATAAATCGACCCAGTCTAATGTATAGTAAGCCAGATTCGATAAGTTAGCTATCGAGGAATTCTCTCGAGGCTAAAAAATGGGAAGCGTTACACAAATTAACATAAAATCAACGACATAACGTCTAGTGACCTTATTACCACATCAAACGACCACAAAGTCAACTGAAGCTATAGAATGGTCACAATGTCAAATATAAAATGGTTAAAATGTCAATATTATTTTCGCTTTATTTTTCTTCAGTCGAATGAAAAGAGAAACTTGTGCCGGTGACGATTCCTTTGAAATAAGAACATATTCAACTAAATGTCGAACCAATCCTGCGGAAGTTTAACTTTTGTGCTGATCTTAGATTATATGTATGTACTAGAAGACCCAGCAGACGTTGTCCTGCCTAAATTTGGCCTACCTGCATACATTTTAATAAGCTTTTTCCGTCTGACTCTGCCCTCCTCCCCTCTTCACTTTTTCCTAATCCTTTTATTCACTCCTCCCTTCGTTGTTTTCGCTTCATCTATCTCCATCTTCGTCTCATTCTATCTCTTTCTCAATCTCCTTCTTCTTCTCTCTTTCTCTTCTCTCAATTTCTTATCATTCTTCTGCATTCCTTATTGCCTGTCCCAGGGAGTGGTATGTATTTTATTCCAGTCCCAGTCCCACTCCGAGTCTCAATCAAAGTCCTAGTCCTAATCCCAGTACCAGTCCGTCTCTGGATAATATATTACTCTGTACTAATGCAACAGTTTTCATTTGACATCCATATGTATAAACACTGTCTAAGCATTCACTGGCCCACGTTTTGGCCTATATCTCGAGACCCTAGTCACCCAGGATTACGAAAATTACCCTCTATACAACTAAAGACTCTCCAGAATTAAAAAAAATGTCATAGTACCTCTAAATCGCGGGCCCCCTCAGAAACCCCCTCCCCTCACCATCTCGGGGGGCCTGGTGATGTGCTATACTTTATATGATTCGCTATAATATTTTTGTTGATAAGCAGATTGTTTAATTAAACACCAAATGAGATATAACCTATCCTATCTCTCAAGTTAGATCAAACTACATACGGGGTGCAAAACAAATTCCAAATCGGTTCAGTAGTTTAGGAGTCCATCGCGCCCAAAAATGTTGTGACACGTCTTTTTTATATATTAGGATATTACATGGTACTTTCCCAAAACAGTCATAAAGTCAAACGGAAATTTTCTAAATGGCCATAAAGTCAAATTAATAAAGGTCAATATTAAGCAATTGATCTTATGGCCATTTGAAGTTGTCTTAAGGCCAATTGATTTTTTTGCTATTTTAAGTGCTCGTTATACCGGTTGACCTTTTGGACGTTGACCCTATGTCACCCCACCAAAAACTTTATTTTACAGGATATCAAAAAAGTACCAAAGGGGAAACGAAGTGGTCTCTAATTAACACCAATTGGTATTCACCTAATTCCGAAAAGCCCCAAGTCAGTACCAATATTGTTCAGAAATAATTCCGAATTGGTTACGAAAACACCACGAAAAACTCCCAAATCAATAGCGAAATTGTTCCCAAAAAAAAAGAGTCGAAGACATTAAAGAAAAACCCGAAAATATTCTACATATAGTGCATAGATTGTGACAAAGTAGTTACGTAACAGTGCAAAAATATAACTCAGTGTCAATACCGAAATTCTCCCAAAGTAGCGTCGACATCATTGCGGAAACGTCCTCTAATTTGCTACACAATGATTGTAAAGATAATTCAAAAGTATCCGATAATATAATCGCAGAACAGTACGAAATGATTTCGAAAATATTTAACACTGGTCCTCAAGAGTCCTAAAAAATTCTAAATTTATGACATAAACATGCCAAAAATAACCAAATGAGTACTGACATCATTGCAAAACAGAATGCCGAATTCATTACAGAATGACACCAAATTCATAAACTAAATATCTTGAAATAATTCTTCAACAACACAGGAAAAGCATGGAACTAAGCGCCGGGCTGCAAAGTGTCAAAGATCAACCGCAAGCCTCACAACTTTAGACTAACAAATTTACTCTTACCATTGAAAATAGAGAACTGCAGCCTCATAATTGGTGCACTGACTGTATACTGCCTTCTAGCGTAACGTGCTTTAAAAGTAGGCCTTGTCAGTGATATGTGCTGCAGGAAGTGCGGGTGGAGGAGGAAACGATCGAACACAGTTTGTGCTCGAGCCCCTGCGCTCGCCAGACTAAAACTCCAGTTGTAAGGAGTAGCACAGCAATCAGATCTAGATGCAAAAAGTAGCATAGTTCCCAGAAAGCTTCTAGTATTTTCCAAAAGGGCGGAGTTATTTTCAGTTTGGTCGTTGAGCAAACTTCTGGTAACACTATGTACCATTCAGTTTAATTAATTCCTGAACAATACCAAATCTCGAAATAGTACGAATTTGTTTCGAAACGTGTTACAACGGGATCTGTTAAAAGCATTGGCATCACTCTAAAAAAATACGCAACGAATACTGAAAAAGACCAAAGTTATTTCAAAAACCTCTCTAAATTATTTCAAAGTGTCCGGTACTTTTTTTATGAGGAATAACTAGGCTTTATTTGATCAACACTGCGAAAATTGCAAAGTATTGGAAAGTTTGAGAGCTGAAATAATTTTTTGATAATTTTTGAAAAAGTTGGAAAAAATACCGCAAATCATCCAAAACTTGTCTTTGTATCGAAATAAATCCCAAGGAAGAAACAAAATTTCGAAACTTTGTACCGTCACAATCTTTGCATATTTCAGCCCCTCTTTTCCACAGTAAATTTATCCTAAAATATCAAGATTTCACGTAGAAACAATTGACATGCAAAGCTCCATATACATATATGATGTGTTTTATAAGAAATCCGTGACAGATCGCTGGGTATCTAGAGCACGTCGGCTCCAAAAACATGCCGGCGACGACAACACTTACTTTTTCTAGATAACAATTTTTAGCTTAATGTTCAGAACCCAATGTTGTGGAAACTTATTCAAACGACTGATTGTTCTATGGATTTTTTCCGCGTGTAAGCCTCTAATGATTTCATTTTCGTTTCATATCAAAACCAAAACAATAATAACAACAACAGCCACAACAAAAACATTACCAGTGACATCAATATCATCCGCAGTGACAACAAAAATAATTAAAGCAATTACCACAACAACAACAACAACGATTCTAGACGTCATTCCACTAGCGTTGCTAAAGTACTCGTAATCAATAATGCATAAACATACAGCGACCAGTGGGCGGTGAGACACCAGGTGAGCTAGTACAACGTCGTATATGTATATATGTATGTAAGTAGCAGAATAATATATAGATATATTCGTTCAATATCAGACAGATGTCGTAATTAATCGTCACAGTGCCCTGATTTGCAATTAGCAATAACAATTTTTCTTTGTTCAATAAGCCCAACAAAATGCACAACAACACAAATGACAATATTAATGCATTGATATTAATTTAAAGCATACAAAAAATAATAACATTGAATATTGAAAAATTAAAAACTAAACGCATTGAGTTATGATGTTGCAACAAAAAATCTAGAGTTCATTATCTACAAGGTTGCTCCACATTTTCAAAAAAAAATAATAATAATAATTAGTACCTAATTCAGAAAATTGTTCATTATTAAGAAAAAATTGCAAGCGAGTGGCTTTGAAATAAAACAAAAAGAAAAATATAAATTTGCTTTAAAATTTTAACAATTCATATACAAAAAATGTATTTATGTGTTGGAAATAGGCGAGCATTTTTTAGCCGTTGTTTATGCCTCTGGAGTGAAGAAAAATTAATTCAAGATAACAAAACCTTAACCACAATTTACGTTAAATTATTTGGAGCACTTAGTTCGTCATTGTTTTAGACAAGAAAATAGGCAAAATGTTGACACGATTCAAAGTGACAGTAATAAATGACAAGCAGTGTCCGCTCCATCGCCTGTCCGTCTGTCGTCATTATCGTCAAACGAATTTGACGACTTTGTCGCAACGCCACGTAGCTCTTAATTTACATACATTTCATTTTCTTTTCGTCATATTGGATTACTTAGTTGATGTTTTTTGTTGTTTTTGTTGTTTTTTTTGTATATTTAAATTGTATTTTATTTTTCTCAATTTCTTGCTTTCTTTCAATGGCAACTGCGTGCGTCTGTCAAAAAAAGTTACCACGACTAAATAAAAATAAAGTATGTTGTATATATGCACAAATATATACAAATATATACCGCCTGTTGTTGCGATTGTTTGTTTGCCTTGGCAGTGATGCCCAACAACATAATTCGTCACAACATTATTTGAGACTTTTTTTTGGGTTTATCGGCCAACGCACAGCAAACACTCACACTCACATAAAGTTTTGTGCATATTTTACGTTAAGTCGATTTTGTTTTTCTTTTTGTTTCAATTTTCACTTTCCTTTGCTCAAATATTGGATGGATTAGACCAGCTGTTGACTTACATATATTGTACTGCATTGTATACATGTGTGTGTGTATGTGTTTCAAAGATGGGTACCTTGCACTATCAACTAAAGCTAACTCCAGTGTATTAGCCAGTACTGGAGGAGTAACATAAGGCCAACGGCCATAACGTCAATTTGCCTTGTAAGCACTTAAAATGGCCACAAAGTCAATAGAACTTATGGCGATAAGAACTGGAGGAGTAACATAAGGCCAACGGCCAAACGTCAATTTGCCTTGTAAGCACTTAAAAAGGCCACAACGTCAATAGAACTTATGGCCATAAGAAATGGTCGCAACGTCATATTTGAATTTTTTTACAATGTCAACGATATTGATTTTATTGATGGGGTGACATAAGTTCAAGGGGTATGACCTTGCGACCACTTGAAGTGATTATACAGCCAAATGATATTATCGCCATCTGAAGTAGTCATTACGTCAATTGTCTCTTTGTCCGTTGGCCTTATGTCACCTCACCACAATCAGTATTATCAAAGAGAACATTTTGTTGACTTTTACAAGAAACATGTTACATTATAAAGGACAAATGTCAGCGAGCTGAATAAACTAAAAGACCCCGGTTGCCGTTGGAAGAGTTAAAGTACGCTGTTTTTTCGATTCCAGTCCGAAAGTAAAACCCCTGCAACAGGAACAGAGGGGATGCCGACCATATTTGAGCCGAATTTCAGCACGCTCCAATAATAAACTGCTAACTGACACCCAACGATAATATACTGAATTTCCAACAGAGGCTCGCTGATATCGAGGACACGGCCGGAAAAATAACGGAGCAGTACTTATCGCACGTGACTTTATCTCAACAACAAACCGGAAGAGGAAGACTGCACAACGCGACTAGACTGGAACTAACGGTCATAAACTCTGGATCACTTCCAGGAGAGCAGGTATCTAAGAAACAATACCAGATTGCAAGATGACAGTATCTCCGGAGCCAGACGAAGTGGAAAGTGCTTGAAGACTTTTCTGGCAGCGATCATCAATACATTTCATTTTAGGAGGATCAAAAACGCGCCAGTGCGGAACAGTTAGGAGCACCCGCATATAAAATGTGTCAGTACTAAACACGAAAGCGCTTATTATTGCTATCAACACACAACTGCTAAAAAATCTCGCCCACCAAGCGGTGGAGCACATATTTGATCTACTATGGAGCACCCGAAGCTTTCGGTTCTTATCTCAAGACAATTTTCTCATGTAAACTTTATGGTTGTTCTAACTGCAAAATTCTACATTTTACTGCACTGTGCCCATCTATGCGATGTAGGAACGGACTAAAAGCACATGAAAACTAATTCAGCAAATATTGCTAAAGCTTTTACCCGATAATTTGTATGCTATGTTAAGCTATACATAATACACACATACACACATGTATATTTTAAGAACATTTCAAATAGTATTTGGAATTTTCCAAACTAACAAAAAAATAAGCTTGTTTTAAACAAGAATTTGGGAACACTTTTTGCAATTCGTAGAAAAAAGAATTTTTAGAAAACAGATGAACACTAAACTGGATTGATTATGCTTCTGAAACGAATTCTTATAAAATATGTGATGGATACTTTGAAGTGTAGTGAAGAAAAGGGCTTAAGACTAAATAAGACTTATAAATTCTGATACAAATTTATAAAACGAAAATGGCTTATGTAGGTAGGAAATAGTTTTGCCTTAACGAAATGGCTTGTAACTGAAGAACAAAATAAATAAATAAATATTAGATCTTAGCTTCTAGCTTTAAAATGGTTTTGCATATTATTGTGACGAATATTAGCAACGCTAAGGGATACTATCATCTCTAAGACAATACTAAGCAGTGACTTGTATGCACGTCAACAAATAAATCATTATGTCTATACATATGTCCATACAAGCAGCGGAGAGCACAAGCACATGCATATATCTGAGATACTCCCAAAAGTAGGCAATAAATTGTGGAAGTATCACTCACATATACATGCGCATATGAGAAGGTATAACGTGCATCTGTAGTTATGTTATAGCTGGTAATTTTTAGCTGGTAAACAAGTAGCAAATTCTAGAAATACAAACGCCTAGAAATATGTCAACGAGGAAACCAAAAAGTATAAAAGCAGCACCAGGTGAGGCACGACGAATCAGTTTGATTTAAGCACGCTATCTGTTGAGAAGTAGAAGTGTTATTGTGAAGTACTTTAATAAAGGCCATTTTGCATTATTGAATAGTGGAGTTATTTATTCAACAGTTTAGTGATTCGAACGTTAGTAGAGGATTTGGAATAAGCGGAATTGCACTAAATTCGTAACATTATGTTATGTTATATTGTCTTGCCATCTTTTGTTATGTTATGGTATACTATGTTATGTCATAGTATGTTGTTATGTTATGCTATGCTGTTTTGTTATGATATGAAATATTATGTTATGTAATATAATGTAATGTTATTTTATGTTGTGCGATGTAATTTTATTTTATGTTATTATTTGTTGTTATATCATCGGTACAATGCCAAAGTTACGAATGTGCCATACTTGTTTTAACGAAATATTATATATATGAAATTTTGCAAAGCCAAAACAACAAATGTGCAGTTTTTAAATAAAAATTAAAAAATTATTTTTCAGTTAACATTACTTAGTTGTTTACAAAAGTAAACCTTCCATAGTGGTTGAAAAATACAAAATTAAATCTCTATTAATTAAATCTCTATTTTTACAGTGTCTTACGCGTTTTTCTCAAAACATCAAATATGCACATTCGTTACTTTGGCATTGGACCGACGATATTATGCTATGCTGTTTGGCTATGTTATGTTATGAAATGTCATGGAATTATATGTTATGTATGCTATGTAATATTATGTTATGCTTACTTATGGCATGTCAAGTTGAGTTGTTGTTGTGAGTTACGATGTTTTATGTCATGCTATCTTACGATATTTCAATTTTTTATTTTTCTTATTTCGTTTTATTTTCTTAATTAAATAAACCAAGCCCACGCAAAACTGCCATCTCGCCTAATCACATAATTGATAATAATAAATTAACCAAATCGCGACAGTCATCTAGCTTCAACGCATTCGAGACAACAATTATTGTAGCACAAATATTGTCATAGTCATATGTAATGCACACTGCCGTATGATTGTCAATCGCAACAACAGCATAATAAGCACTGAATGTTGCCAGCCAACAAATAATCAGTTTAATTAGCTTAATAGTTTTGGCAATCACTCGAATGTCGAGCAACAGAAGGCACGCATATAAATTTCTTTCTTGAAAATTTTGGGAAAAATCATATTTTTTATGATATTTTATTGCCTTGTATTTGTCTTATGAACGCGGTCAATTTTTTATGTTGCTTCACATTTTGTAGGGTATCTTTGTGTGTTGTCAATATTTTTAACTTATTTTTTTCATCTACTTAATTTTATAATTATGTAAATATTTTATAAATCAGCTTTCGTTTAAAGGCACAGTGGAGCAAGACACACATTTTTTGATTAATTTGTGAGAAAAATAAATTTGTAATTCGAATGTTGGTATATAAAAATATTATTCAATAACATTGTACCCAGTGAAGGATAAGTCGCTTTCATGAAGTACTTCTATACTTACAAAAGGATATACATACATAACCGGTTCAAAAAATGTATCGATTTCAAATAGTATTTGCTTTCGAGAATAATTACAATAAAAGATATTATCATATAAATAAAATAATTATAAAAAAAATGGTTACGTTAAACGGTTTTATTGAAATCAATACTTACATAAGTAATAATAATACTAAAAGTTAGAAAATAATTAGGTAGGTCCTAGGTACTAGTCATCACACTCCTCATCGATCTAGGGCGTTGATGAGAAAATTAATTAAATGTGTTGGACGCGTAAAATTTCTATTGATGACTATAGTCATAAGTAAGACCAACTGAACCTTAATAAGGTTACGCTACGCCTCACATTTTTGGAAATTTCACGCGCCCAACGCTTTTATTTAATTGTCTGATCAACGCCCTAGATTTATGAAGAGTGTGATGACTAGTACCTAGGACTAACCTAAGTATTTTCTAGCTTTTAGTATTATTACGAGTATACTTCATGTAAGTATTGTTTTCAATAAAATCCTTTAACGTAAAATATTTTTTTATTATTTTATTTTCAAGTTTTTAGTCTTTATTTAGTTGCCTATTATTTCTCATCCTATTTAGTTCATTTAGTGACTCATAATTCCAAGGACTCTGCCTGACAATTTTTTACAATCTATATATTTTGATGTCACTTCTACCGGACTGTATGTATTATGTGCTCCAAATATGAGCCAAATCGGACCACAAAGAAACGATTTTTAAAATATTTCGATCCATGCGCCACCTATCGGAGCTTTTTTCTTTTTATTGCAATGTCATCGGGTTCTGAACTATATACCAAGTTTCGAGCTTGTAGCTTATCGGGAAGCTACTTAATTTCATTAAAAAATTTGTGCCAGCCCAGCCAACCACCAGCCTGTCAAGTCAAGCGAAATAAAACCGTTGAAAAACTGATCGGTTCCAAAAATTTATCGATTTCACAGTAGTAAATGATTTAAGATGTGTATTGATTTCAAAAAGTAATTGGTTTAAAAAACATTATCGATTTCAAAAAAGTACCAGTGCAAAAATGTATCTATTTAAAAATTTCAAATGTTTGTCGGTTTCAAAACTAAACGGTTTAAAAACTTTTAAATTTTCAAAAGTAACCGGTTCTAAATATTTTTCGATTTCAAAAAAATGCAGGTTCTGAAACATGTGTCATTTTCAAAAGGAATATCAGGTTCCAAAAATCCAACCGTTCTAATACGGCTAAAAAATTCATTAAGCAACAACTTCTTAAATGTTAAGGCTTCCAAAAAGTAACCAGTTCCAAAACAAGTAAACAGGAGCCAAATAAAATAACCGGTTGCAAACAGGGAACAGTTCTGGAAAGTAGGCCATCCAGAACAAGGAACCGGTTGCAAAATAATAAACCGTTTGAAAAAAGTTAGTAACCGGTGCTTAGAAGTAACAGGTTTAAAAAAAGTAAATGGTTCCATAAAATAATACGTTTTTTAAAGCGATCCTAGCAGTTTACAATAATCGGTTCTAAAATTTTTTTAAATCTGTTATCGGTTTCAAAAAAATTACCAATTTTAAAAAATAAATATTTTTCTAATAAGTTATCATTCCTAATAAATAACCAGTTCCAACCGATAAGAAGGTTCCAAGAAAGTCACTGATAGTAGAACCTTTAACCGAAACTACTCCCGGAAACAATATTCACCATAGTTCCAAAACGCCTCAAATTTAACTAAAAGTAAAAAATCTCCAAATCTACCCGAGTTAAACCTAGAAAGCCCAAAAATAGTTCCAAGTTATGGCGTTATAATTGTGAAATCATCCCTTGGCTATTCCGCTAAGATTCCGAACTTATTTCTTAACAGTACTAAAGTCAATTGTTCCTGAGATTGAGATATTTTGAAAATTCAAATTCATGGTGCCCTACTGGTCATATTGCCTCACTGTGCAGAACAATATACATATGTACATCGTTTATTATGGATATGGTAAGACTTCTTGTCATCTTGATTACCTAAAATAAATTAATGTATGTATGTAGATCGAAGTCCAAAAACATGTGTTCTTTTTTTCTTTTTTGTTGCGCTTAAATTTTTAATTTCCTGGCTGTCGATTAGACCTATGTATGTCTATTTTATTAGCTGTAATCATTTAAGTAACAAATAAATTGTTTTGATATCTTTTTATACTTTATGCTATGTTTTCATATATCAAACACAAAGTGAAAATATTCGAATGTGTTAATTTATGAACTTGATTCCATCTATAACCAGATATTTTTTATACTCAGTTGAGCAGAGCTCACAGAGTATATAAGTTTGATTGGATAACGGTTGGTTGTACATATATAAGGAATCGAGATAGATATAGACTTCCATATATCAAAATAATCAGGATCGAAAAAAATTTGATTGAGCCATGTCCGTCCGTCCGTCCGTCCGTCCGTCCGTTAACACGATAACTTGAGTAAATTTTGAGGTATCTTGATGAAATTTGGTATGTAGGTTCCTGAGCACTCATCTCAGACCGCTATTTAAAATGAACGATATCGGACTATAACCACGCCCACTTTTTCGATATCGAAATTTCGAAAAACCGAAAAGTGCGATAACTCATTACAAAAGACAGATAAAGCGACGAAACTTGGTAGATGGGTTGACGTTATGACGCAGAATAAAAATTAGTAGATTTTGGACAATGGGCGTGGCACCGCCCACTTTTACAAGAAGGTAATTTAAAGTTTTTGCAAGCTGTAATTTGGCAGTCTTGAAGATATCATGATGAAATTTGGCAGGAACGTTACTACTATTACTCTATATGTGCTATATAAAATTAGCAAAATTGGATGAAGAACACACTTTTTAAAAAAAATTTTTTTAATTCAAATTTTAACAAAAAATTTAATATCTTTACTGTATATAAGTAAATTAAGTCAAAATTCACTCCAGTATGATATGATGCAACAAAATACAAAAATAAAAAAAATTTCAAATGGGCGTGGCTCCGCCCTTTTCATTTAGTTTGTCTAGAATACTTTTATTGCCATAAGTCGAACAAAAATTTACCAATCCTTCTCAAATTTGGTAAGAGCATAGATTCTATGACGGTTACTGTTCTCTGTGAAATGGGCGAAATCGGTGGAAGCCACGCCCAGTTTTTTATACACAGTCCCACCGTCTGTCCTTCCGCTCGGCCATTAACACAATAACTTGAGCAAAATCCGATATATCTTTACTAAACCTTAGCCCACGTACTTACCTGAGCTCACTTTTCTTGGTATAAAAATGGCGAAATCTGACCATAACCACGCCCACTTATCGATATCGAAAATTACGACAAATGAAAAAATGCCATAATTCTATACCAAATACGAAAAAGTGATGAAACATGGTAACTGGATTGGTTTATTGACGCAAAATATAACTTTAGAAAAACTTTGTAAATGAGGTCTCTTAAGCTAGCCCAACCTTTTCAGCCCAATCAAAAACGAGACCGTACTAAATGCACAACATTTATTACTAATTTAGTACCGATTAATTAAATTTATTACCCTTGTATTTTAAAAATATCGAGGTTGGGCTAGCTTAAGTTTAAGCCAGCCCAACCCATATGCACAATCAAAAAACGAGACCGTACTAAACTGCAAACATTTATTACTAATTTAGTACCGTTAATTAAATTTATTACCCTTGTATTTTAAAAAATATCGAGGGTTGGGCTAGCTTAAGTTTAAGCCAGCCCAACCCATATGCAGAATCAAAAACGAGACCGTACTAAACTGTAAACATTTATTACTAATTTGTACCGGTTAATTAAATTTATTACCATTGTATTTTTAAAAATATCGATGCACAATCAAAAACGAGACCGTTCTAAACTGCAAAACATTTATTACTAATTTAGTACCGGTTAATTAATTTATTACCCTTGTATTTTAAAAAATATCGAGGGTTGGGATAGCTTAATTTAAGCCACCCACCCATATGCACAATCAAAAACGAGACCGTACTAAATTAGTAATAAATGTTTTGCAGTTTAGTACGGTCTCGTTTTTGATTGTGCATATGGGTTGGGTTGGCTTAATTTAAGCTATCCCAACCCTCGATATTTTTAAAATACAAGGTAATACATTTAATTAACGGTACTAAATTAGTAATAAATGTTTTGCAGTTTAGAACGGTCCTCGTTTTTTGATGTGTGCATCGATATTTTTTAAATACAATGGTAATAAATTTAATTAACCGGTACTAAATTAGTATAAATGTTTACAGTTTAGTACGGTCTCGTTTTTTGATTCTGCATATGGGTTGGGCTGGCTTAAACTTAAGCTAGCCCACCCTCGATATTTTTTAAAATACAAGGGTAATAAATTTAATTAACCGGTACTAAATTAGTAATAAATGTTTTGAGTTTAGTACGGTCTCGTTTTTTGATTGTGCATATGGGTTGGCTGGCTTAAACTTAAGCTAGCCCAACCCTCGATATTTTTAAAATACAAGGGTAATAAATTTAATTATCGTACTAATTAGTAATAAATGTTGTGCAATTTAGTACGTCTCGTTTTTGATTGGGCTGAAAGGTTGGCTAGCTTAAGAGACCTCATTTTACAAAGTTTTTTCTAAGTTATATTTTGCGTCAATAAACCCTCCAGTTACCATGTTTCATCACTTTTTCGTATTTTGGTATAGAATTATGGCATTTTTTTCATTGTCGTAATTTCGATATCGTAAAGTGGCGTGGTTATGGTCAGATTTCGCCCATTTTTTATATACCAGAAAAAGTGAGCTCAGGTAAGTACGTGGGCTAAGTTTAGTAAAGATATATCGGATTTTGCTCAAGTTATTGTGTTAATGGCCGAGCGGAAGGACGACGTGGACTGTGTATAAAAACTGGGCGTGGCTTCCACGATTTCGCCCATTTTCACAGAGAACAGTACCGTCATAGAATCTATGCTCTTACAATTTGAGAAGGATTGGTAAATTTTTGTTCGACTTATGGCAATAAAAGTATTCTAGACAACTAAATGAAAATGGGCGGAGCCACGCCCATTTTGAAATTTTCTTTTAATTTTTGTATTTTGTTGCATCATATCATTACTGGAGTTGAATTTTGACTTAATTTACTTATATACAGTAAAGATATTAAATTTGTTGTTAAATTTGAATTAAAAAATTTTTTTTTAAAAAGTGTGTTCTTCATCCAATTTTGCTAATTTTTATTTATGCACATATAGAGTAATAGTAGTAACGTTCCTGCCAAATTTCATCATGATATCTTCAACGACTGCCAAATTACAGCTTGCAAAACTTTTATACCTCTTGTAAAAGTGGGCGGTGCCACGCCCATTTCCAAAATCTTACTAATTTTCTATTCTGCGTCATAACGTCAACCCATCTACCAAGTTTCAGTCGCTTTATCTGTCTTTTGTAATGAGTTATCGCACTTTTTCGGTTTTTTCGAAATTTCGATATCGAAAAAGTGGGCGTGGTTATAGTCCGATATCGTTCATTTTAAATAGCGGTCTGAGATGAGTGCTCAGGAACCTACATACCAATTTCATCAAGATACCTCAAAATTTACTCAAGTTATCGTGTTAACGGACGGACGGACGGACGGACGGACGGACATGGCTCAATCAAATTTTTTTCGATCTGATTATTTTGATATATGGAAGTCTATATCTATCTCGATTCCTTATATATGTACAACCAACCGTTATCCAATCAACTTAATACTCGTGTGAGCTCTGCTCAACTGAGTATAAAAATATCTGGTTATAGATGGAATCAAAGTTTCATAAATTAACACATTCGAATATTTTCACTTTTTTGTTTTGATATATGAAACATTAGCATAAAGTATAAAAGATATCAACAAATTTATTTTGTTACTTAAATGATTACAGCTAATAAAATATACATACATAGGTCTAATCGACAGCCAGGAATTAAAAATTTAAGCGCAACAAAAAGAAAAAAGAACACATTTTTTGGACTCGATCTACATACATACATTAATTTATTTTAGGTAATAAGATGACAAGAAGTCTTACCATATCCATAATAAACGATGTACATATGTATATTGTTCTGCACAGTGATGCAATATGACCAGTAGGGCACCATGAATTTGAATTTTTCAAATATCTCATCTCAGGAACATTGACTTTAGTACTGTTAGAAATAAGTTCGGAATCTTAGCGGAATAGCCAAGGGATGATTTCACAATATAACGCCATACTTTGGACTATTTTTGGGCTTTCTAGGTTTAACTCGGGTAGATTTGGAGATTTTTTACTTTTAGTTAATTTGAGGCGTTTTTTGGAACTATGGTGAATATTGTTTCCGGAGTATTTCGTTAAAGTTTCTACTATCAGTGACTTTCTTGGAACCTTCTTATCGGTTGGAACTGTTTTTATTTAGGAATGATAACTTATTAGAAAAATATTTCTTTTTTAAATTGGTAATTTTTTTGAAACCGATAACAGATTTAAAAAATTTTTAGAACCGATTATTGTAAACTGCTAGGATCGCTTTTAAAACGTATTATTTATGGACCATTTACTTTTTTTAACCTGTTACTTCTAAGCACCGTTTACTAACTTTTTTTCAACGGTTTATTATTTTTGCAACCGGTTCCTTGTTCTGGATGGCTACTTTTCCAGAACTGTTTCCTGTTTTGCAACCGGTTATATTTTATTTGGCTCCTGTTTACTTGTTTTGGACTGGTTACTTTTTGGAAGCCTAACATTTTAAGAAGTTGTTGCTTATTGAATTTTTAGCCGTATTTAGAACCGGTTGGATTTTTGAACTGATATTCCTTTTGAAAATGACACATGTTTCAGAACCTGCATTTTTTGAATCGAAAATATTTAAACTGGTTCTTTTGAAAATTTAAAGTTTTTACCGTTAGTTTTTGAAACCGACAAACATTTGAAATTTTTAATAGATACATTTTTGCACTGTACTTTTTTGAAATCGATAATGTTTTTTAACCAATTACTTTTTGAAATCAATACACATCTTAAATCATTTACTACTGTGAATCGATAAATTTTTGGAACCGATCAGTTTTTCAACGGTTTTATTTCGCTTGACTTGACAGGCTGGTTGGTTGCTGCTGGCACAAATTTTTTAATTGAAATTTAAGTTAGCTTCCCGATAAGCTACAAGCTCGAAACTTGTATATAGTTCAGAACCCGATGACATTGCAATAAAAGAAAAAGCTCCGATAGGTGGCGCATGGATCGAAATATTTTAAAATCGTTTTTGTGGTCCGATTGGCTCATATTTGGAGCACATAATACATACAGTCCGGTAGACAGTGACATCAAATATATAGATTGTAAAAAATTGTCAGGCAGAGTCCTTGGAATTAATGAGTCACTAAATGAACTAAATAGGATGAGAAATAATAGCAACTAATAAAGACTAAAAACTTGAATAAATAATAAAAAAATATTTTACGTTAAAGGATTTTATTGAAAACATACTTACATGAAGTAATACTCGTATAATACTAAAAGCTAGAATACTTAGGTAGTCCTAGGTACTAGTCATCACACTCTTCATAAATCTAGGGCGTTGATCAGACAATTAAATAAAAGCGTTGGCGCGTGAAATTTCCAAAAATGTGAGGCGTAGCGTAACCTTATTAAGGTTCAGTTGGTCTTACTTATGACTATAGTCATCATAGAATTTTACGCGTCCACACATTTATTAATTTTCTCATCAACGCCCTAGATCGATGAGGAGTGTGATGACTAGTACCTAGGACTACCTAATTATTTTCTAACTTTTAGTATTATTATTACTTCATGTAAGTATTGATTTCAATAAAACCGTTTAACGTAACCATTTTTTTTATAATATTTATTTCATATGATAAGATATCCTTTTATTGTATTATTTCTCGAAGCAAATACTATTTTGAAATCGATACATTTTTTGAACCGGTATGTATGTATATCCTTTTGTAAGTATAGAAGTACTTCATGAAAGCGACTTATCCTTCACTGGGTACAATGTTATTGAATAATATTTTTATATACCAACATTCGAATTACCAATCTCACAATTAATCAAAAAATGTGTGTCCTTGCTCCACTGTGCCTTAAACGAAAGCTGATTTATAAAATATTTACATAATTATAAAATTAGTAGATGAAAAAAAATAAGTTAAAAATATTGACAACACACAAAGATACCCTACAAAATGTGAAGCAACATAAAAAATTGACCGCGTTCATAAGACAAATACAGGCAATAAAATATCATAAAAATATGATTTTTCCCAAAATTTTCAAGAAAGAATTTATATGCGTGCCTTCTGTTGCTCGCATTCGAGTGATGCCAAAACTATTAGCTAATAACTGATTATTTGTTGGCTGGCAACATTCAGTGCTTATTATGCTGTTGTTGCGATTGACAATCATACGGCAGTGTGCATTACATATGACTATGACAATATTGTGCTACAATAATTGTTGTCTCGAATGCGTTGAAGCTAGATGACTGTCGCGATTTGGTTAATTTATTATTATCAATTATGTGATTAGGCGAGATGGCAGTTTTGCGTGGCTTGGTTATTTAATTAGAAAATAAAACGAAATAAGGAAAAATAAAAAATTGAAATATCGTAAGATAGCATGACATAAAACATCGTAACTCACAACAACAACTCAACTTTGACATGCCATAAGTAAGCATAACATAATATTACATAGCATAACATAACATATATTCCATGACATTTCATAACATAACATAGCCAACAGCATAGCATAATTCGTCGGTCCAATGCGAAGTAACGAATTGCATATTTGATGTTTTGAGAAAAACGCGTAAGACACTGTTAAAAATAGAGATTTTATTAATAGAGATTTAATTTTGTATTTTTCAACCACTATTGAAGGTTACTTTGTAAACAACTAAGTAATGTTAACTGAAAATAATTTTTTAATTTTTATTTAAAAACTGCACATTTGTTGTTTTGGCTTTGCAAAATTTCATATATATAATATTTCGTTTAAACAAGTATGGCACATTCGTACTTTGCATTGTACCGATGATATAACAACATAATAACATAAAATAAAATTACATCGCACACATAAAATAACATTACATTATATTACATAACATATATTTCATATCATAACAAAACAGCATAGCATAACATAACAACATACTATGACATAACATAGTATACCATAACATAACAAAAGATGGCAAGACAATATAACATAACATAATGTTACGAATTTAGTGCAATTCCGCTTATTCCAATCCTCTGCTAACGTTCGAATCACTAACTGTTGAATAAATAACTCCACTATTCAATAATGCAAAATGGCCTTTATTAAAGTACTTCACAATAACACTTCTACTTCTCAACAGATAGCGTGCTTAAATCAAACTGATTCGTCGTGCCTCACCTGTGCGCTTTTATACTTTTTGGTTTCCTCGTTGTCATATTCTAGGCCTTTGTATTTCTAGAATTTGCTACTAGTTTACCAGCTATAAAATTATCAGCTATAAAATTACCAGCTATAACATAACTACAGATGCACGTTATACCTTCTCATATGCGCATGTATATGTGAGTGATACTTCCACAATTTATTGCCTACTTTGGGAGTATCTCAGATATATGCATGTGCTTGTGCTCTCCGCTGCTTGTATGGACATATGTATAGACATAATGATTTATTTGTTGACGTGCATACAAGTCACTGCTTAGTATTGTCTTAGAGATGATAGTATCCCTTAGCGTTGCTAATATTCATCACAATAATATGCAAAACCATTTTAAAGCTAGAAGCTAAGATCTAATATTTATTTATTTATTTTGTTCTTCAGTTACAAGCCATTTCGTTAAGGCAAACTATTTCCTACCTACATAAGCCTATTTTCGTTTATAAATTGTATCAGAATTTATAAGTCTTATTTAGTCTTAAGCCCTTTTCTTCACTACACTTCAAAGTATCATCACATATTTTATAAGAATTCGTTTCAGAAGCATAATCAATCCAGTTTAGTGTTCATCTGTTTTCTAAAAATTCTTTTTTCTACGAATTGCAAAAAGTGTTCCCAAATTCTTGTTTAAAACAAGCTTATTTTTTTGTTAGTTTGAAAATTCCAAATACTATTTGAATGTTCTAAAATATACATGTGTGTATGTGTGTATTATGTATAGCTTAACTAGCATACAATTATCGGGTAAAAGCTTTAGCAATATTTGCTGAATTAGTTTTCATGTGCTTTTAGTCCGTTCCTACATCGCATAGATGGGCACAGTGCAGTAAAATGTAGAATTTTGCAGTTAGAACAACCATAAGTTTACATGAGAAAATTGTCTTGAGATAAGAACCGAAAGCTTCGGGTGCTCCATAGTAGCTCAAATATGTGCTCCACCGCTTGGTGGGCGAGATTTTTAGCAGTTGTGTGTTGATAGCAATAATAAGCGCTTTCGTGTTTAGTACTGACACATTTTATATGCGGGTGCTCCTAACTGTTTCCGCACTGGCGCGTTTTGATCCTCCTAAAATGAAATGTATTGATGATCGCTGCCAGAAAGTCTTCAAGCACTTTCCACTTTCGTCTGGCTCCGGAGATACTGTCATCTGCAATCTGGTATTGTTTCTTAGATACCTGCTCTCCTGGAAGTGATCCGAGTTTATGACCGTTAGTTCCAGTCTAGTCGCGTTGTGCAGTCTTCCTCTTCCGGTTTGTTGTTGAGATAAGTCACGTGCGATAAGTACTGCTCCGTTTATTTTTCCGGCCGTGTCCTCGATATCAGCGAGCCTCTGTGGAATTCAGTATATTATCGTTGGGTGTCAGTTAGCAGTTTATTATTGGAGCGTGCTGAAATTCGGCTCAAATATGGTCGGCATCCCCTCTGTTCCTGTTGCAGGGGTTTTACTTTCGGACTGGAATCGAAAACAGCGTACTTTAACTCTTCCAACGGCAACCGGGTCTTTTAGTTTATTCAGCTCGCTGACATTTGTCCTTTATAATGTAACATGTTTCTTGTAAAGTCAACAAATGTTCTCTTTGATAATACTGATTGTGGTGAGGTGACATAAGGCCAACGGACAAAGAGACAATTGACGTAATGACTACTTCAGATGGCGATAATATCATTTGGCTGTATAATCACTTCAGTGGTCGCAAGGTCATACCCCTTGAACTTATGTCACCCCATCATAAAATCAATATCGTTGACATTGTAAAAATTTCAAATATGACGTTGCGACCATTTCTTATGGCCATAAGTTTCTATTGACGTTTGTGGCCTTTTTAAGTGCTTACAAGGCAAATTGACGTTTGGCCGTTGGCCTTATGTTACTCCTCCAGTTCTTATCGCCATAAGTTCTATTGACTTTGTGGCCATTTTAAGTGCTTACAAGGCAAATTGACGTTATGGCCGTTGGCCTTATGTTACTCCTCCAGTACTGGCTAATACACTGGAGTTAGCTTTAGTTGATAGTGCAAGGTACCCATCTTTGAAACACATACACACACACATGTATACAATGCAGTACAATATATGTAAGTCAACAGCTGGTCTAATCCATCCAATATTTGAGCAAAGGAAAGTGAAAATTGAAACAAAAAGAAAACAAATCGACTTAACGTAAATATGCACAAAACTTTATGTGAGTGTGAGTGTTTGCTGTGCGTTGGCCGATAAACCCAAAAAAAGTCTCAAATAATGTTGTGACGAATTATGTTGTTGGGCATCACTGCCAAGGCAAACAAACAATCGCAACAACAGGCGGTATATATTTGTATATATTTGTGCATATATACAACATACTTTATTTTTATTTTAGTCGTGGTAACTTTTTTTGACAGACGCACGCAGTTGCCATTGAAAGAAAGCAAAGAAATTGAGAAAATAAATACAATTTAAATATACAAAAACAACAAAAACAACAAAAAACATCAACTAAGTAATCCAATATGACGAAAAGAAAATGAAAATGTATGTAAATTAAGAGCTACGTGCGTTGCGACAAAGTCGTCAAATTCGTTTGACGATAATGACGACAGACGGACAGGCGATGGAGCGGACACTGCTTGTCATTTATTACTGTCACTTTGAATCGTGTCAACATTTTTGCCTATTTTCTTGTCTAAAACAATGACGAACTAAAGTGCTCCAATAATTTAACGTAAATTGTGGTTAAGTTTTGTATCTTTGAATTAATTTTCTTCACTCCAGAGGCATAAACAACGGCCTAAAAAATGCTCGCCTATTTCCACACATAAATACACTTTTTGTATATGAATTGTTAAAATTTTTAAAGCAAATTTATATTTTTTCTTTTGTTTTATTTCAAAGCCACTCGCTTGCAATTTTTCTTAATAATGAACAATTTTCTGATTAGGTACTAATTATTATTATTATTATTTTTTTTGAAAATGTGGAGCAACCTTGTAGATAATGAACTCTAGATTTTTTTGTTGCAACATCATAACTCAATGCGTTTAGTTTTTAATTTTTCAATATTCAATGTTTTATTATTTTTTTGTATGCTTAATTAATATCATGCATTATATTGTCATTTGTGTTGTTGTGCATTTTGTTGACTTATTGAACAAAGAAAAATTGTTATTGCTAATTGCAATCAGGGCACTGTGACGATTATTACGACATCTGTCTGATATTGAACGAATATATCTATATATTATTCTGCTACTTACATACATATATACATATACGACGTTGTACTAGCTCACCTGGTGTCTCACCGCCCACTGGTCGCTGTATGTTTATGCATTATTGATTACGAGTACTTTTAGCAACGCTAGTGGAATGACGTCTAGAATCGTTGTTGTTGTTGTTGTGGTAATTGCTTTAATTATTTTTGTTGTCACTGCGGATGATATTGATGTCACTGGTAATGTTTTTGTTGTGGCTGTTGTTGTTATTATTGTTTTGGTTTTTTCAATTATTTCAACTCTCAAACTTTCCAATACTTTGCAATTTTCGCAGTGTTGATCAAATAAAGCCTAGTTATTCCTCATAAAAAAAGTACCGGACACTTTGAAATAATTTAGAGAGGTTTTTGAAATAACTTTTAGTCTTTTTCAGTATTCGTGCGTATTTTTTAGAGTGATGCCATGCTTTTAACAGATCCCGTTGTAACACGTTTCGAAACAAATTCGTACTATTTCGAGATTTGGTATTGTTCAGGAATTAATTAAACTGAATGGTACATAGTGTTACCAGAAGTTTTGCTCAACGACAAACTGAAAATAACTCCGCCCTTTTGGAAAATACTAGAAGCTTTCTGGGAACTATGCTACTTTTTGCTTCTAGATCTGATTGCTGTGCTACTCCTTACAACTGGAGTTTAGTCTGGCGAGCGCAGGGGCTCGAGCACAAACTGCGTTCGATCGTTTCCTCCTCCACCCCGCACTTCCTGCATCACATATCACTGACAAGGCCTATTTTAAAGCACGTTACGCTAGAAGGCAGCATACAGTCAGTGCACCAATTATGAGGCTGCAGTTCTCTATTTTCAATGGTAAGAGTAAATTTGTTAGTCTAAAGTTGTGAGGCTTGCGGTTGATCTTTGACACTTTGCAGCCCGGCGCTTAGTTCCATGCTTTTCCTGTGTTGTTGAAGAATTATTTCAAGATATTTAGTTTATGAATTTGGTGTCATTCGGTAATGATTCGGCATTCTATTTTGCAATGATGTCAGTATTCATTTTGGATATTTTTGCATGTTTATGTCATAAATTTAGAATTTTTTAGGACTCTTGAGGACCAGTGTTAAATATTTTCGAAATCATTTCGTACTGTTCTGCGATTATATTATCGGATACTTTTGAATTATCTTTACATCATTGTGTAGCAAATTAGAGGACGTTTCCGCAATGATGTCGACGCTACTTTGGGAGAATTTCGGTATTGACACTGAGGTTATATTTTTGCACTGTTACGTAACTACTTTGTCACAATCTATGCACTATATGTAGAATATTTTCGGGTTTTTCTTTAATGTCTTCGACTCTTTTTTTTTGGGAACAATTTCGCTATTGATTTGGGAGTTTTTCGTGGTGTTTTCGTAACCAATTCGGAATTATTTCTGAACAATATTGGTACTGACTTGGGGCTTTTTCGGAATTAGGTGAATACCAATTGGTGTAATTAGAGACCACTTCGTTTCCCCTTTGGTACTTTTTTGATATCCTGTAAAATAAGGTTTTTGGTGGGGTGACATAGGTCCACGTCCAAAAGGTCAACCGGTATAACGAGCACTTAAAATAGCAAAAAATCAATTGGCCTTAAGACAACTTCAAATGGCCATAAGATCAATTGCTTAAATATTGACCTTTATTAATTTGACTTTATGGCCATTTAGAAAATTTCCGTTTGACTTTATGACTGTTTTGGGAAAAGTACCATGTAATATCCTAATATATAAAAAAGACGTGTCACAACATTTTGGGCGCGATGGACTCCTAAACTACTGAACCGATTTGGAATTTGTTTTGCACCCCGTATGTAGTTTGATCTAACTTGAGAGATAGGATAGGTATATCTCATTTGGTGTTTAATTAAACAATCTGCTTATCAACAAAAAATATTATAGCGAATCATATAAAGTATAGCACATCACCAGGCCCCCCGAGATGGTGGGGGGAGGGGGGTTTCTGAGGGGGCCCGCGATTTAGAGGCACTATGACATTTTTTTTAATTCTGGAGAGTCTTTAGTTGTATAGAGGGTAATTTTCGTAATCTGGGTGACTAGGGTCTCGAGATATAGGCCAAAACGTGGGCCAGTGAATGCTTAGACAGTGTTTATACAATATGGATGTCAAATGAAAACTGTTGCATTAGTACAGAGTAATATATTATCCAGAGACGGACTGGGACTGGGATCGGACTAGGACTGTGATTGAGACTCGGAGTGGGACTGGGACTGGAATAAAATACATCCCACTCCCTGGGACAGACAATAAGGAATGCAGAAGAATGAGAAGAAATTGAGAGAAGAGAAAGAGAGAAGAAGAAGGAGATTGAGAAAGAGATAGAATGAGACGAAGATGGAGATAGATGAAGCGAAAACAACGAAGGGAGGAGTGAATAAAAGGATTAGGAAAAAGTGAAGAGGGGAGGAGGGCAGAGTCAGACGGAAAAAGCTTATTAAAATGTATGCAGGTAGGCCAAATTTAGGGCAGGACAACGTCTGCTGGGTCTTCTAGTACATACATATAATCTAAGATCAGCACAAAAGTTAAACTTCCGCAGGATTGGTTCGACATTTAGTTGAATATGTTCTTATTTCAAAGGAATCGTCACCGGCACAAGTTTCTCTTTACATTCGACTGAAGAAAATAAAGCGAAAATAATATTGACATTTTAACCATTTTATATTTGACATTGTGACCATTCTATAGCTTCATTGACTTTGTGGTCGTTTGATGTGGTAATAAGGTCACTAGACGTTATGTCGTGATTTTATGTTAATTTGTGTAACGCTTCCCATTTTTTAGCCTCGAGAGAATTCCTCGATAGCTAACTTATCGAATCTGGCTTACTATACATTAGACTGGGTCGATTTATTAAGCGATATCGCGTCATCGATTTTTCGATAGGATTTGAGGTCAGGAAAAATTTCAGCACGCATACCCACAAAAATTATTTTCGAGCCTGCGAAATTTCATAGATTTTTTCGATTTTTTATGTATTTTTTCATTTTCAAGGCTCCAAATCATTTTTTGTGTATTTTTCTTTCGTGGTCAATTGGCAAATGCAAAATTGGGTAATGCAGTTCTTTGAAATAAAAAAATTTCTTTATGGAGATTTAGAAGAATTTTGATCGAAAATCGAAGTTTTTTCGTAGGCTCGAAAATTATTTTTTGGGTCTGCGTAGTGTATCTTTAACTTTTTTTTTCTGAGCCCAAATTCTATCGCAAATCGATGGCGCGATATCGGTTAACTTTCGTCCATACAAATCGACCCAACCCACTATACATCACAACACGTTGTTTTTGCTCACGACTGTTTATATCTCTATTTGATTTTATATCCACATTTTTATTCAACCAAACAAATATATAATAAGCTGTATTATATAACTTGACCTTTACGAGACGTTTAACTCAAACCTTGTAACGCCGATTAACACTCGTGCAAATTCACCTCGATCTCATACAAAGTACGCACGTACGCGGGTTTGGCAGCACTGTCCGTCTAGATGACAGCAACAAGTGCGCTTTGTTGTAAATTTCCACTTTCAGCTACAGTTTGTTTATAGGATTTATTTCGAATTATAAATTCATTTTTTCGCATATAAATGCAACAACAACAACTATTAAATTATGCTGCTGCGAACGTACAAATATCTCATGAAATAACGTTCGGTGCAATTTAAATTGCAAATAAATAAAAATGACATACATTTTTGCAATTTTGCCTTTTATATCATTTATTAATGATTTCAGCGTTGCACAAAATATAGCAGAATAAAAGTGCACAGTGCGGGTGCAATCTCTCGGCGTCTGATCTGGGTGGTTTGAATGGCTTTTTGTGTGTAGCTAATTAATATGAAAATCGCACGCAAAGCAAAATAAAACATTTTACATATCTAAAAACACAATACCTATATGAATAAAATATATACATTTTACATATGTAAATATATGTGTATGTATCTACATATGGTGCGGTATATCTCTGTATATACACTCCAAAGTGTGAATGCGCACGGTTGTAAAAATCTTACAGATCTCCAACGTTACAATTCATTTAAATCAAGAACACTTGCCACAGCTGATATAGTAAATTAGCATGTTTTTTTTTAATTTTTAATCAGAAAATCCACATAAAACGTTGTTACAGCTGTGTATGAATACGAGTATGCATATCTAAAGGTAAAAATGTGGTTTCGAGAATACGAATAGAAATTTTACAGCGATTTGGAACTTGCTTGTAGTGCCGTCATGTTGAGGACTGCTTAACGAAGGGTTGTATATAGGCCGGAACTGTTAGGGCGATCTTAGGGTATGATGCCCTTTAACAGTTAAAATGATGTTGACCAAGGAACTGTGTTGGTGTTGTTTTGTTGTAGCGATTAGATTACTCCCGAAGCTTTGGGGAGTATTATCGAGGTGATGGTCCTTTGTCGGGGGATACAGATCCGATACGCTCCGGTAAACACAGCACCATTAAGGTGCATGGCCCGACCATCTCGGGAAACGAATTTATAGGCCACATGAACCTTCAGGCCATCCCTCCCTCCCCACCCCAAGTTCCATGAGGAGCTTGGTCGCCAGAGCCTCGTCTGTTAGTGAAAGGGACTCGCCGCTCGAAGGTGAGGTTGGACAATTGGGTGAGAAGCTATATATTGCGCCCTACACAACCCTTGAATCCCGTTGACAAGAACTGGTGAGTCGAAATTGCGCAAAGAATTCAGAGTTGAGGATTCCGACAGAGTAAAAAGCTGTGATACCTTGATTTTCAGCCATCCCATCTGTTCAACCAACACAGCGCTATACAATAATATTCCTGAATGCCAACAAGACGATAGCCTGATGTTCTTAATTTCAAATATGTGTGTGTGTCTTCGACAGCTTCAACAGCACTTGATCAGGGACATTGTATTTATAGCACTGCATTTAATCGGGCACTTCGACTCTTTAGTTGTTCAGTATCCATGATCACGAGGCCGGCGGCGCCTAGTCGACTCCACCAGATCAATACTCGTAAAGCGAATCAGCTTAACATAAAAGTTCGTATGCCAGTGCAACACCTCTGGAGAGAGCCCCAAACGTGGTCAATAGCTCAGTCGATAGAAGAATAATAAAACCGGCAAGTGGGACTTAGTACTGTATACAGAGCATGTCTGTGAGGCTGAATACAGGATCTGGTACTCTAAAAAAGTGAAACCAGTACTTCTAATCGGGATGATAGGTTGTTTGCTACTTTCGAACAACAGCCTACTCAACCCAGATATTCCTGAAAAACATGTCGAAATCTCCCCCTCACTACATATTTCGCTCCAATATATACTGAACTACCTTATTATGGTAGCGAGTTAGAATGGTTTTATTATCGCTTCTATCGACGGGTTACAGATGTTAAAAACATTTCTCATTGAAGTTGTATCGGTATTCTATTCATAACAAACCCGATGAGTCGCACGATAGCACCCCAGCGGGTTAGGGATCAGAATATACCGCGGTAAGGGATGCCTGTCGTAAGAGGCGCGACAAATACCAGATCAAGGGCTGTGTAGCGCAAAACCTTCCGGTTTGCCAGCGCAATATGTAGCTTCTCCAAACCCAATTGTCAGCCTCACCTATCCGCGCGAATCCTGTTCACTAACAGACGATGGCTACTGGCGACCCCAAGCTCTGATGGAACTTGTGGGGAGCGGGGTGAATGGCTGAAGGTTAATGTAGCACAGAAATCGTTCCGAGATGGTAGGGCTAGCACCATAATGTGCTGTGGTCCGGAGCGTACCCGGATCTGTATCCGGCACAAGGACATCACATCGATAACACTCCCAACAGCCTCGGGCGAGCCACCTTATCGGCTACAACAACAAACAACACAAACAACACAGTCGTCGAACAAGCAAATCAACAACAATGCTGATAAAAAACTGGAAAGCACGATAACAAATCGATATAAATTCTAGATGTCAAATCGCTAACTGTGTTGATGAGAGAACGATAACTCCCGCCCCACTTTCTATAATAAATCGATAACACGGCGATAGCAAATTGATCAACTCGCTGATAACACATTGATGTTATAAGAAACAAATGATAAATATCGATCACTGTCGATAATGATCGGTAATAAATTGTGTGATGTTAGATCGATGATTTTTGATAACGAATCGATACCTTTTTGGGAATATAGTGACAAGTTTTCGATAAATAATCGATCAATTTTCACATATTGAATCGATAACAAAACGATAACTCATCATAAAAAATACGATAACTTGTGTTGGTAACTTATTTTCTATAGCACATTTATAACACTGCGATAACAGCAAGTAGCTGAAATTCAATCTTCTCAAGTTAATATTTCATTTATCGACAATCTTGCGACTTGATGATATCCATTGAACAATAATTACTACCGTACGAATAGTTTATGCATTTAACATATTCGGCATCTGATTGGTACTAAAATGTATTTAACAGTCGCAGATTACATTCATTAGCCGAAAATATTTAATAGGCACTTTTCTAGCTACTGATTATTATAATAATAAAAATAGTTTTGCGTGTCAATGTAACTATTCAGAATGAGCCGAGGACATACATAAGTAGTTGTGTAATATTAACACAAAAACTAAATACAATTTTTGGCCACAAAAAGAACTAAAAAATTAATCAAAAAAATCAAACGAAAAAAAATTCATTAAAGCTAATCGCTTTCGTGACCAATATCGGAGCAACTTTTATCATTTTTGGCATTGAGGGCGTGTTGTCTTACATTACAACAAAGAAAAAAAATTACTATGTCATCTACTTATCATGATTAATAAGCCAAAGTTTAGGTAAAGACGTCATGGCATATATTTTACAAGAGTTTTTTTGTGCTTCACTTTTTTGTTTTTGTACAATTCTAATAATGCTCTTTGCTGTAGACCTTCAAGGCGCTGTTCGACTTTTGATAAATAGTAGCTAATATTGCATATGACAGGTCTGAATGTCGGAATATTAAAGGAGCAAAAGCATAGAGGATGTTTATATTTACACACTTGATGATGGTATTCATGTTGTATGTATATAGACTAGGTCGATTTGATTATCCGACATCGCGCCATCAATTTTTCGATAGGATTGGGCTCAGGAAAAAAAGTTCCACTACGCATACCCAAAAAACTAATTTTCGGACCCTAAGAAATTTAATTTCTTGACTTTTTT
The DNA here is from genome assembly GCA_029619165.1 of Eurosta solidaginis. Lineage (NCBI taxonomy): Eukaryota > Metazoa > Arthropoda > Insecta > Diptera > Tephritidae > Eurosta > Eurosta solidaginis. Next base: position 12,855 of record JARSSU010017591.1, on the reverse strand, counting down.
CGACTTTGATTTTAAGGTTTTTTTATGACCTACTAAAAAAATGTGCATTTGATTGTAAAATTTTTAAGTATACCCGGACATTCATATGAAAATGTGTTAGTAGGTCATGAAAAAAACTTTAAAAATCAAAGTCGAAAAAAGTAAAAAAATAAATTTCGCAAGGTTTGAAAATCATTATCGATGGCGCGATATCGAGTTAACTTTCGCCCATACATTTCTACCCACTCTAATGTATATTCTTACGTTCAAATAACGCGCTCTTGTAAATTCATTGACTACTAAGCATAATGGCATGAAAGTATTGAAGCAAAGGTTGTCATTCAACGATCAAGCTTTGTATGAAGATCACTGACGTCCGATACTACAGTGGCTTTAAATCAGGGATCATCATTTCATAGCACAATTGCGCAGATGGTTTTCTTCGCTATTTCGTTATGCATGTGTTAGTCGCCGCTGAATAAGCAGAGTAGCAACATCGGAGGAAACTATGTATAGCTATTTACGCATTCCAAATAATATGTTTTGAAAATAAAGCCAAAGCGCCTAATTTTAAGCTTTTAAATGTTAGCATTATATTTTATTTAAATTTTTTGGTACTAGAATGTACATATACAATATGTGCTTACGTCTTGCTTCATTGCCGTTGATTAATGACCAAAACATTACCATAACGATCATAATCCTCTTACTTACACAGTCAAGGTTTCAGTTTTGAAGAGCCTGATTTTAATGCGACATTTCAACTTTGATACATGAAACACATCTGCTGTGCTCTTGATGAAGTGTTTTATGTTCCAATCGGTAATCTGTGGTCATAAGCAATAACTGCCTAAGTCTCATGTTTAAAAAGATAGGACTTAGGCGATTAATGCTTGTGAACACAGATATTATATATGTATATGTTGTGCTCTTGGTGAAGGGTTCTCTTAAAGCTGCAATACCACATTAAGAGTCCGCTGCACTACTCGAGGGGCAATGGCTTTGCAAGGAGCCACAAGCTCAAGCTCCAACGGGCTTTAATCATATTGTGATGCCCTTAAGCGCCTTCTTCCCAATTGCATAACATGACCTAGCCAGCAACGTTTTTATGTTTGTATTCGCTGCACTATATTCATATTTGCGTAGAGTTCATACTGCCTCCTCATTATACCTCCTTCGATACTCCCCCTCGCTCGAAAAAAATCCTTGACAGTTTCGAATTTATATCATTCAGCAGTGACGTGCCTGGCAAAGGTGCGAATACGCCGATTCTTTCTTGGTTGATAGACAGTACTTAGTCCTGTCCGCTTTACTACAAGTCCCACCTTTTTACCCTCTTATATAATCTAGGGAAGGCAGAACTCGCACATTGCGCGTCTGTAACAAATCGATAAAATGTGCGATAATAAATCGATAACATACCGATAACAAATCCATAAATTTACATTATCAAATTGATAATACAAATTTCGTTTAGTAGATAACACATCGATAACCCTTGGCATCGATAGCAAATTTAGGACACATCAATAACAAATCCATATCACGTTTATAACTCGTCGATAACATACCTATAGCAAACCTATTACTCATCGCTAAGAAATGGAAAACACGAAAATAGGTCATCGATAACATATTGATAACAAATCGTGAACACTTCCAGCTACGCTTTGATTTTAAAATTTTCCTTTTTCTCACCTCTTCTTGTTTTCGTTCTTTTCTTTCCCTGTCCCTTTTCCCTTTCCCTTTCCTTTCCTTTCCGTTCCTTTCTTTCCTTTCTTTCCTTTCCTTTCTTTTCCTTTCCTTCCTTTCCTTTCTTTCCTTTTCCTTTCCTTTCCTTTCTTCCTATCTTTCCTTTCCTTGCCTTCCTTTCCTTCCTTTCTTTTCCTTTCCTTTCCTGTCCTTTCCTTTCCTTCCTGCCTTCCTTTCCCTTCCCTTCCTTTGCTTTCGCTTTTTCCTTTCCACTACATACCTTTTCTTTCTTTTGATGGCCTCGCCTTGCCTGATTGCTATCTGATATCGATCATATCAACTCTACAACATTGAACTACACTGTAGTGACAACACTTACGCTTACATTTTATATTCCCCCATATACCACTCCCAAAAGCTACGATTACGTGTTACGCTACATTCTGGATTCCCCCGTACACACCAAAAATGAAAGTAAATTTTTAAGACTGATTTTTTGACCCTGGCAATACGATCTTAACTTAACTCAGACGGAAGCAAAAATCGAATAATCTTCGCGTAAGATTGCAGGTGTTTGTTGTATACCCACTAATTTACTTCGCTTGATTTGCATGATTATTTAATTAAGCAATTATAATTAATCAAAGCAATGATTTGCTTGATCGCCCAATGTTTGATTATTCATTAATAAATTAAATTAAATTTTATGAAAGTGACAAAATCACACAACAAAACTGACCTTTACGCACCATAATTATTTATTTCATTCATTATTGTAGTTGATAATACAAAAATTAATAATTATACCACAGCTGCTAATCTGCAAAACACAATCATATACGAGAAGGCACACACATAAACAGACTTACAAAGCGATTAGCATATTGTCGATAACGTCACATTCTTTGTATAAAAAAAAACATTTTTGTTGTTTATCATTGTAATAATAGGAGTGATTTTTTTACATGTAAATTAGAGGGGTAAAATTTTTAATTCACAAGAAATATTCATACGATCAGTTGGTACACTTCTTAGATTATGATGAGCCCACCACTAGATGATCCTAATATTCCTATGCAATGTACACGGAAACAGGAATATATGTACAGTTGTTAACATCTGTTTCCTAACGTATTATAGACGTGAAGGTGTTATGGCTGTTACAGCAGAAAGTCGTGAAAAACAACACGAATGGGAAGCAAAAAACATTTTAAAAAATAATACCATAACATTACTTTTATTTTGAAAAATACGTTTAAAATTGTCAATTCTAAGTAAAAAATAATTTTTATACCTTTCATGAACATTTTAAGCCGCAAGTTTAAGGTCGCTGATCACTGCACGTATTCAAGCGGAAATTGCTGCGATTAGGATGCGGTGGATGGAATGCTATCCAGTGCTACTACGGTTAGGGAATTTAACATCTACTCTGATAGCCAAGCGGCTATCAAGGCCTGAGCTCAACTACAGTGCGATCGAGGGTGGTCTGGGAGTGCCTCACCTCGCTTGCGATTGCATCGAATTATTTTACAATTAAGATTATCTGGGTCCCGGGCCATAGTGATATCCCGGGTAACTGTCAAGCGGATCTCTTAGCCCGCATCGGTACAACTGAACCGGATGAAGATGGCTGTAGAGATTTCGGAATTCGCTGGCCACCTGTGGATTGCTCCTCCATAGCTGGGCCTCGAGTCAGCTCAGCAAACGTTGGGCGGGCACCACGTCTTGCAGGGTAGCAAGATCTTTCTGGCCGAAAGGGGATGGCACGAGGTCTGCTGAATAATGGGTTCACTAAGGCTCACTATTAATGGTCATTGGGGTTTTGACAGGGCACTGTCCCATGGGTGTCCATGCGGTACGCCTCAACTATACTGGAAAACTCCATCCTGCTGCAGCTGTATAGGAGGATGATGAGGTGGAATCACCAAATCACTTTATGCTTGATTGTCCAGCTTTTGCCAGAACTAGGCGAAATTACTTCGGTTGGGACTCACTTGGATCTCCCGAGGATATATCCAAAGCTGAGATCGGCATCATTCGGAGCTTTATCGTTGCTACCCAACGATTCTCTAAGTAGTTAGATCTAAGTCACCGTTATTTTTGGTGTATGTGGTATCACAACGGACCTTCGTGTTGTCCAAGTAAGCTATCCTTATCATGGCAGCTACCACCTAACCTATCCTATCCTCATGAACATGAAATGGTATATTAACTTTGGTCCGATGTTTGTAAAGTTGAGGTATATAGAAGATAGACTCACCATTAAGTATACCGAATTGATCAAGGCGACGAACTGAGTTGATATAGCCATGTCCGTCTGTCTGTCCATCCGTCCATCCGTCTGTCTGTTTGAACGCAAACTAGACCCTCAAATTTGAGATATCTCAATGAAATTTGGCACAAGGATGTATTTTTTGTATTATATTAGACATTTGTCGGATCCGGTAGGATCGGACCACTATAACATATATCTCCCATACACCGATCGTTCAGATAAGACGATTTTGGTCATTCCTGCCTCAATTTAGACAGTATAAACGTGAAACTCGGCGATATATATTCTAATATATCATAGAAGATATCCTGAAAAAATCACTTTGATCGGAGCTATATATAGTATATCCCATACAAACCGTTCGTTCAGATAGAAATATTTTTGGCCATTTCTCCCTTATTAGAAAGTATAAACGTAAAACTCGGTGATATATATTTTAATATATCATAGAGATTTCTGAAAAAATTACTTTGATTGAAGCTATATATAGTATATATCCATACAACGATCGTTCAGATAGAAAGATTTTTGGCAATTTCTCCCTTAATTTCCAATATAAAAACGTTAAGCTTGGTGAAATTTATTCCATATATCATAGAAGATTTCCCGTAAAAATCATTTCGATCGGAGCTATATATAATATATATCCCATACAACCGATCGTTCAGATAAGTGGGTTTTTGCCATTTTCTTACATTTATCTTAAAAATCGTTTAGGTATGTACATCGTTCACTATATATCCTTATCTTATACAGCGCATTATTTGGAGATTACAAAAGGGATAAGATTATTGTTCAGCCCCATTCATGAAAGGTATGAAGTCTTCGGCACAGCCGAAAACAGTCCCGTCTTACTTGTTTAAATAAATTACATTTAAAATTATATTTGTTTGTTTGCGTATTACTTTAAAATATAGTGTTTTTTTTGAAAATTCTTCTACTAAAACGTATTCGAGAAAAGAAAAACTGTCTAAATGAAAGTGTTGGAAACATTTTGAACTATTTTAGTTGTAAAAAAATGTATCCATAAGAAATTTGGAAAAAAATTATAATATAGTAGTAAAAGTCATTTTATGCTAATGTCTCATATTTTAAGCCTGATATCTTTACTACTACGGCGGCCACCGTGGTGTGATGGTAGCGTGCTCCGCCTATCACACCGTATGCCTGGGTTCAACTCCCGGGCAAAGCAACATCAAAATTTAGAAATAAGATTTTTCAATTAGAAGAAAAATTTTTCTAAGCGGGGTCGCCCACTCGGCAGTGTCTGGCAAGCGCTCCGATTGTATTTCTGCCATGAAAAGCTCTCAGTGAAAACTCAGTGCTGCCTTGCAGATGCCGTTCGGAGTCGGCATAAAACATGTAGGTCCCGTCCGGCCAATTGTAGGGAAAAATGAAGAGGAGCACGACGCAAATTGGAGAGAAGCTCGGCCTTAGATCTCTTCGGAGGTATCGCGCCTTACATTTATTTTTTATTATTTCCTTTACTAAAATTCAAAAACACTATAGATATTAATACAGATTGTGAAATGTACGTAAAATACCTTTAAAGCAAGGCCAATATGATATTTTCTATATTCTATCAGAAGCTATGAAGATTTTTTGGCCAAACCCGACATTCATATGGCAAAATATCTATTTTGCAAAAGTGGGGGACTCGAAATCGGACTTAGAGCTATGGTGTCTTCAGTAATTTTTCTAGAATCATTTTTAGATTACGTTTTTGCTATACTCCTGATGAAAAAAAATCAATCATACAATTGACCCGCTCTAAGGTATATGGGGATTCCATCCCATTTCGACCAATTTTGAACCCGACCCCTTTAGAATTGGTTGAAAGTTTATCTTCTTTTCTAGCTTACGAAAGACGTTTTTAAAAATTTGTTTCAAATTTTTTCATCCAACTCAAAAAGTTATGAATTATGGTGTTTTTTCAAAATGCTATAACTGTTTCAAAAATGACCGTTTGGGATCTAAATTGCTTTTAATGTACTTTTCGGAAAAAAATACAACAAATTTTAAAGTTTTTTTTTCAATATCGGCCCACTCCGGGATAGTGGGGATGATTGCAGAATTGATCGAAGTTTTTTATGAGAAAAAAAATGGCGAAATTCGAAAATCTCGAAAAACTGAAAAATTACACTTTAAACATTCTTTGTATTTTTCCGAAAAGTACATTTAAAAATAAATTTCGAAAAAAAAAGATCCCAAACGGTCAATTTTTAAAAAAGTTATAGCATTTTGAAAACAAAGACGGTGGTTTTTAAAAATTCATAAATTTTTTTGAGTTGGATGAAAAAATCTGAAAGACGTCTTTCGTAAGCTAGAAAAAGAAGAAAAACTTTCAGCCAATTCTAAAGGGTCGGGTTCAAAATTGGTCGAAATGGAATGTAATACCCCATATACATTTACATTTTCGGGTAAAAAATGCGTTATCATCACTTAGATAATGCTTAGAAGACTCATCTACCGGCACTGGTTAAATAACTAGCTACAAAACGGTTGTACCGAATAGCGGAGACACAAACCTCCTTGGCCATAATGTATAACGTACAGCTAAATCGGTTGCGGTGAAATGTTTACCTCTACAATGGTGTTTATTTGTAGAGGTAAAACATAGACACACATTTCAGTTGCAACTGATTATAATGCGTATGAAATTTAGGAGTACTAATTTTCTGCGCAGCAATTTCAGAAGGTAGATGCATATGTATATAGATCTAAAAAAAACACAGCTAATATGTACTACACACAGTAAATACAAATTAGTCATTCATAGTTAATTTAATAAATAAATCAAGCAAAATCGCTGGCGCCTAATCGTGAATTGCATAAACAAACATTGGATCACTACCGAAACACAAATATTTCGGTTATTAAGATTTTAAATTTTTATTTGTTTTTTGTTAATAATGCCGCAGGCAAATTGACATGCAAATTTGATTTTTGGTCATTCATACGAGTTTAATATGGTAATTGAAGTAACTGAACAATCAAACGTTTGTAAAATAGAAATCAGTGTGAATATTTGTTTTAACAAGGAATGGAATGAAAAAACTCGTTTTTTCGAAAAACTTAAAATATTAACTTCTCACTTTAAATGATGCGTTGAATTTGGTTCATCAAGACTATTGTTTATTGTCCAATCGTTTTGTATGTTTGACATTAAATGCTATCAAAAACAAAACAGCAATCACTTAATTTATAAATTGTGCTGTATTTTTTGTCGCCATCAAATAAACTACCCTGTTTAACTTTTGTTATGTTATGCCAATCGGTATTTTATAAACAATAGTCGAGTTTAATAAAACCCTAACTTTATTGTATACCATAAATTGAGAATTGTTAAAAATTCCATTCATTTGTTTGAATGCGTTAATGATTTAGCTTGTGAAGATTGCTGTTGTTTTTTTTTAACGGAAATGCATTTATTATATTGTATTAGTCAATGTATTTGATAGCGAGACAAACCCAAATTGCCTTATACTATTTTTCCTTTTGTTATTGAGATTAGATTGAAATTAAAAAATTGCTCGTGGCGACGGCTACAGGATATGTCTCTGCATTTCACTTCATATCATCAGCGTTTCGTTTGCTGAGCTTCGAACACCTGCAGTACATCGCATTTATAGTGTTGTTAAGGTGGATGCCTCTGTGCAGTTTAATCCATTGAATGCTCCGCTGCACACGTTGTAAGCTGAGAGGATAGAGACTCTGTCTTAACACCACTATGAAGAGGTATACTCAAGTTCAAAGCTCATCACCCGAAAAGCTGCTTATAATGAAGGGAAATTAGAAACGTTATCCTACCCAATCATCGCCGTATACAAAGTTTGCCGTTTTTGTTTAAATTTACATATGAGAAATGTATTTGAAATTTAAAGAGATAGAAGCTAATCAATAATTAAAGTTCTACAAGTATCTGTTAATTCTGGCACATACAACTATTGGCTTTGATTTAATTTATAGAATACTAGAGTACCTGCAGATTTTGTTCGCTTCCCCTCTTCGCTTTCTTTTCTATATCCATTTTTCTATGAGTCTTGGAAATCCCTTATTCCACTGTCTCCCTCCACTCCCAAGCCTTTTCCCAGCACACACCGTCATTTCAACTCCCAGTCTACTCGCACTCTCACACCACCGCACTACGCACTTAACTTCTCATTCCCTTACCACTTCCACTCACAGTGCACTACCGCCACCATAGATGAACGGATTTGCGACTCATTGTTCGACTGAGAGCGCTGGCAAAATGCACATTTTTGTCAATGATGCCACTGCAACAAAAATGAATAGATCTGAATATGGGATTTTGAGATTTCTGACATACATTCGGCGATTAGAGTTTCAATCATTTAATAAAATGATCGTCGTACATATATTCATGTTTCGTTAAACTTATTTGCAATAATACGACTAGTAGAGTTTAAATGTAACACAATCTAAGTAAAATTTACATTTTTAGTAATTTAAATTAGTTAAAAATTTTAAAACGCATTACTCACAGTGAAAGCCACACATATATTCTTTGAAATTTGAGTAAAGCGGGACCTATCACATAATAGTTAACAAAGATTAATGGCTATGGCTGATACTACACTGTCTGACGTTCAGGTTCTGTGATCAAAATTGACTGGTTGCCATCGGGACTTCATATTTAAAAACCTGTTTTTAGTGATAACTTTGAAGGAAATAACTATTACCACTCGCTTTCGAACGAATAATAGTTACACTAACACAAGTGTTTTTATCCTTTTTCCCATAAGTTTGACGCTAGTCTACAGTTTGAGGTCAAACTAAAGTACCGAAATTTCGTTTTTTAGATGGTACATTTTTTGTTCTGGCACCCGCTTAAGCTGGCGCGAGGATTATCTGTGATTGTTGCAGCACAAATTGAGGTAAATCCCTCGTGAGAGCGCAACACATGAGAGAGTCGTATCAAGTCATCTTTGACTACACTACAACTACTTCGCCGGGCCATTCTTTCTATGGACTCCTCTCACCTCAATTTCAGATATATTGAAGCTGTATATAGCGGTCGGTGCGCCATAGGCTCAATCGAGTCAGCCTGCTCACAAATATCTCTTGTTCTCCATGGTCAGTCTTTAGCGAGAAACTAATAAGCACTGCAGGCGGCTGTGCACAAATTAGATCTTGTGAGTAATACCTATGATGGGGAGCGAAAACGCAACTGTAAGACGGCCTGTCATAACTAACTCATCGCCCCAACATGTTTAAGGTTGCGTTTTAATGTTAGTGGATAAGTTATCGGGATAAGCCTTCAAATCGATGCGCGAGTTGTAGCAAATCAATCAGACTGATTTTTTGTCTGAGCCAAATAAAATCGAGCTTCTGCTCGGCAAATAACTACAATAGAAGTACTTAGGCTAAATGGTCTAAAAAATTAACATGATCATTGTAGTTTTAGTTTTTTAATAGTCGTACTTCTCTGTGCACCACGATGAGTTTCGGAGATAATATTTTTTAAACTGCAGATCGCACTCTTTTTGCGTATTTGTTCAAGTCCGCCGCATACAGCAAACCCAGTTTCATATGTATTTAACTGAGGAAATATCAGCGTACCGTTCGAAGACGCAATTTAAAATTGTATATTCCAAACATTTTGATATACTAACTACGTTTTCACAAATATACCATTTGCGTGTTGCATTTCAGCATTAATTATCTGCTGGTATGCCCGTGCTATCGCTACTCACTATACATCTCGACATTTGAATTTTGACGACCACTGCTACTACCAAATAAAAATACTGCTTCACCTGACTGACCGATTTCAGTATATTTGTTTGTATAAACCACTACGACAGCGATACGAAACTAACAAACTAGCATTAATTTTTGTATATATGTATATAAGATATAGATAGATACTTCACCAGATTTCCTGTCGATAATACTCCTCCCCAGCGCAGTGTTTACTCCCCCATGTAAACAGCGAGACATTTGCCATATTGTAGGCTCTGCAAAAAATAGCGTTTTTATCTCTGTCTCTGCGTTCGTATCTGCTTCACATTCTCGATTTTCTCTACTTGCCACCACTCTTTTTTCTATTCCCTCAACTCGCTATTTTCTGCATGTGCCGTTCAATTGCTCCTCTCCTTCATCTTCCCCTCGCCATTAGAAAGTTGTATCCACCTTTCCATTCTTCTTGTCCTCTCCCTTTGTTCCCTTCCTCTTCTATTCTCTAATCCTAATCCTATCTCTATTAACACATTTTGAAAAGCATTCATATCTGACATTTTTAGAGTATTAAAACAGCATTATATTAAGATCAACTGCGCTAATGTCGTAGTAAGTATAGTTTAAACACAAACGAATTGTAGACCGGCTGAATTAAAGTTCACAGGACATATCCATTAACTAACCTTGAAAAGAAGTCTTTCAGGACAACGAATGAACTTGTCTTCAACACGAATACTCAACAAGTCATTCTCCAGGAGCTTTGCAAAAATTGCACTGGCAACGCGTACGCACAAGAAAAAACAATAAACATCAAGAGAAAGAGAAACTAAACAACAATGTCTAAACAAAGCGCTGAAGTCTTATAGAATAGCTGGCAATTCGAAAACAAATATCAAAAGGATGAAGCAGAGGAAGAAAGAAACGCTATATGATGCGAGATATGCAGCAGCGAACAGAAAAGTGCAGATGCAATATTTATCGAAATCCGTAAATTAAACTCTTTTTTCTCTTATTTTATCAAAAAACTTCTACAAGTTGTTTAAATGAAATTATGCAAACCAATCTCTAAAACGTTTTTCGAAAAATCGAAAAAATTATGAAAATTTCCAAGTTCTACTAAGTTCTCTGAATTCTTTTCAGTGGCCAGTTTTGCGCCCATTCCAAAGGTGTGTTCCGTTTTTCTATAACAAGATGTAAACATTTTTTTATATCGAAATTTAAACTTCTTCGAAGAAAATTGGTCAAAATCAATGCGTATCCGAAGGTCTATACTTTTTGGAGTTAAATTGATTGGTCTACAAAACTGCATACTCACAAATGAAGGAAAACCATAATTAAAAATTTCCAAAATTTCTCTAAAACTTTGTGAATTTTCGAATTTTAAAAACGTTTTGATATTGATTTGCATGGTTTCATTTAACAAACTTATAGAAATTTATTCTCAAAATATCGAAAGTAAAAAAATAAAATATAACGAAATTTTTTAAAAATTGCCACTTCTATTTTTCTGTTCGCTGTTGTATTGGGAACATATGGGATATACGAAGGATACCGCTAATATTATATGATTTTGTCTATAGCCCTGAGACTGCGCCAGTGTCTTAAAGCTATACGAAATTTCGTTTTATTCAAGCTAGAAATTTGGAGTATGACGTTTATGTCATACAATGAGAGAGATAGTTGAACACTACCTACCCTTTTTCAGTTTAAATTTAGAAGTTCACATTCAGAAAATTTAAACACCAGTTCAAAGCTTTCATTTCAAATTCAGAAATAACAATTCATTTCAGAAAAGAAATTCATAAAATTAGAACTCGACTCAGATTTCCATTTCGGAAATTAAATAATTCAGAAAATTGAAATTCGTATTTAGAAAACTACAATTAAAGCTCGAAAAAATTACAATCAAAATTCCGAAATTAGAACTCACATTGAGAAAAGAAAAAACAGTTGAAGTTTAAAATTTTCCAGTTTGAATTCAGAAAGTTAAATACAAGTCCAGAATTTTCTTTTCAAATTCAGAAAATTCAAAAATTTCATCTTAATGCAGAAAACTGTAATCCAGTTCAGAAAATTATAATTATATTCAAAAATTCCGTTTTAAATTGAAAAGGCGTGAGTACGAATACTCGATATATTAACATACAGGAGTACGTCTAGAAAACGAATATTTAAATTAATTTGATGTAGCTTAGAGGTTGAGAAGCTGCTTCTTATCGTTAACAACCTATACCCACAAGCTATTGTTTTACTATCGACTTTGCGAATATTATCGTCGAGTTATCGTTCGTTGTCGCGTTTCGATAACTCTTATAAATAAAAAAATCTATATTTTTTAATAACAAACCAATAAGAAACCGAAAGCTTTCGATAACAAATCGATGAAATTTTAATAGATACCGATAATTTTTCGAAAACATACGATCACTTTTTAATACAGTCGATAACTTTTTGAGAAAAAGCCAAATATGTCGATACAAACAGATTTCAATAAAACATTAAAACGATGATAAAAAATGGTTACACTCCCATAGAAATCGATAAATTTGCGATAACTTTTATCTTATATATTTTATAATTTTTTTTTAAATGTCGAAAATTTTAAATGAATAATCGATAGCTTTTCGATAATACTAGGTAAACTTAGATTAACCTGTCGGGTCCGTACGGTCTACACTTAGAGGCGAAAGTACACGTATAATCTTGATCGATACACACTGCTTACAGGGATCTTATACTAAATTCACCAAAATCATCAAACTTCATAGGCATACCTCGTATTAGAGCATAGTGCTCTACTCGCCCCATATGATGTATCGCCACTCATTGTAAACTCAATATGCTATAGACAGTAATCCCGCCAGAAAATAGGCCACAGAAGTTTTCATTCTGCAAATATAAACTCCAAGAGCAAGAAAAAACCTGACCCAAGGAAAGGCCACTGCAACTACAATCTGCTGCTTGTGATACTAAACTGTAATGAAAACTTTGAATGCAGAAGACGCAAAGATTCTATTACTTCTAAACAACACAAAGCATATTATTTATATGATGTTTGTATTCATGTAGGAGAGGCAGTAAATGCGAGGAATGGATTCCAGTTTAGTGCTACTTTCAAGCTTAAGCTAAATACCATTGATATTTTTTTTAGCTCGTCTTCTCCTTTAGAATAATGAGCCAGAATTTTGCAATGAGTATATATCCAC
>JARSSU010017590.1:0-10108 GCA_029619165.1 Eurosta solidaginis | reverse complement strand
GACATCCGGTTCGGCCGGATGTTGTTTTATTTTGAATTTCAAGCGTTTTGAGTCGGTCTCTGCGCTTCTGTCGGTTTTTTTTTGAATTTGACAGCTGCTCGTTTTGATAGGCATGATATGACCATTTTCTCTGTTTATGGCGCAGGAACAGTAAGGTTGGCAAGGACCCGCCCCAGCGACAATGACTAGCCACTGTGCACCACCACATCATGCCGACCGCCTTCCTTACTGCTTCTATTGTAAATGCGTTACCATAACATACTTCAATTCTGGTTCTTGCCAATTGATATTCACAACACTGCGACATCTGTTACAGAATAGTTGTGAAAATTGGACTTTGTTTTTATGGCGATGATGCCATAGTGTCATATTTCATTGACACTTTTTCCCCGTACTCTGGGATGTATTAACAATTTTGTTGTTATATCGGCCTACAGATTTGTAAGATCGCGAGTTTGAATCGAGCTCAAGGCCTAACAATAATTTTTTTATCATTATTATTGTTATAATTAATTATTTAATTTGTTATAATTATTTACTGTATGCAGATGATCTCAAAATTTTCGCGGTAGTCAGGGATACTTCTGATGAAGCTAAGTTTCAACGTGATATTGACGCTGTTCATTCGTGGTGTCTACGTTATAGACTCCCTTTAAATATTAAAAAATGCTTGAAGATGACGTTTGCTAAAATTTTGAATGTTCGTATTACGAACTATAACATTTCGAACACTTTCCTGAGCAATGTTACTGAAGTAAAAGATCTAGGGGTTATCTTTGATCCGAAGTTGAACTTTAATAATCATGTTGACTTCATCATTGCAAAGTCCTACTCAGTACTTGGTTTTATCCGTCGGAACTCCACTAAGTTTTCTGACCCTTACACTCTAAAAATGTTATATATAACATTTGTACGCTCGCGTCTTGAGTACGCAGTTTTCATATGGAGGCCCTATAACCAAGTTTCTATTAAAAGAATGGAACGTATTCAAAAGTGTTTCTAAGAGCCTTAAAATTCGACGATCCTGTCCCTTCGTATGCTTCGCGTCTCATGCTTATTGACCTACAATATTTGGATAGTCGTAGGTCTATGTTGTCGATGACTTTTATATTCAATATTATTCATGGGATCCTTGATTGCCCTTCTCTCATGGAAAATATTACTTTTAATGTTCCTAGGTGTAACCTCCGAGTCACTTACCCTTTTTACTGCAAAAAGGTTAAAACTAATTTCGCCAGCAATGCTCCTCTTGCAAGATCTATGCGAGAATTTAATATTTTGTCTCAAACAATCGTCATTGATTTTTCAATGACCACTGAAGCTTTCGTAAATCTTTTTCGCTCATTATCTTTAAATATTTAAACTTCTTTTAAATGCTTAGCACATTAATTTCTTAAGTTTAGTATGTAACATACTTGTATTCTTTACATAAAAATGTATGTACTTGATGTTAGTAGTCTGTAAGAAACTTTGTTTCATTGACGGTATTACAATAAATATAAATATATTTTTCTTAATTGAAAAAATTTTAAATATTTTTGTGTTATGATAGGCTTTTCTTGACCATAATGTTGCTTTTAGTGCAAGTAAAACTCCATTATTACGTCCCAACGTTTCGCTAAACATCTTAGCTTCATCAGGGGCGAAACTGCATTTATTTAAATATTTTTTCAATTTACCAACGTAATTTGACATGAAATTATAAAAAACGGTTGTTTAAAATTTCAACAATGTCCAAAAATTGAAACCAAACAAAAAACAATAAACGAAAATGGACTTACATATATATATCTATATGTTAAATTTTCTATTACAAAAACATATCGCTAATACCATCTATATGTGGTACAATTGTCAAACTAAACAACAGAATTTAAAGGCATAACAAATAAGCCGTGGAAATGCAATCCGTGTCTTCTTTTATGTTTACTGTTTTGTTCCTTTTCTCCATTATTCGTAAGCTCTCTATAGTGTATCTGATTTTTGTTCGTTTCTCTTTGTCTAATATTTTGACATTTTTCATATCAGCTGAGTGACCGCTTGACGTGGTGTTTTGCGATAGCGCTGTGTTGATTTTCTTTTCCTTATGTATGCTTCATGCTCATTTAGGCGGACTCCTAGACTTCGCTTAGTCGTGCCTATGTATATTTTATCGCAGCTTACGTTTTTCTTTACCTTTGCATGGTATTTCATAGACAATGTTATTTTGTTGTGAAGTTTTGAGAGGGGTTTTGGTTTTTGTGAAGATACTAGATAATGTATTATTCGATGTGTATGCTAAACATATATTATTGTTGTTAGACGTAATGTGTTTGAAGAAGTATTCTGTTAATCTAGGTATGTACTTAACACTGTAATACTGTTTGGGTTGATCAGTTGTGGTTCTTATTGTATTTGTATTGATATTATTTTCAACATTTGACATTTTCTCTCGAATTAGGCTGTCTATAAGTGTTTTTGGAAATTTATTGATTGTAAGAATTTGTTCAATTTTTCTTATGTTTGCTTCCCAGAAGTTTGGATGGCTAATAGCTAAGACTTTGTTCATAAGATTTTTTTGCGGTATTTATTTTGTATTTGAAGGGTTGGGCTGATAAGACGAGGTAGGTTTTGTGTGCCAATCTAATGTCAGAATGTTATTATATCTATGAACCCGTGTATCTAAAAGGGTATGCTAAATTTTAGATACACGGGTTCATAGATATAATAACATTCTGACATTAGATTGGCACACAAAACCTACCTCGTCTGGCCGCCTGATAAACTTCTTATCAGCCCAACCCTTCAAATACAAAATAAATACCGCAAAAAATCTTATCAACAAAGTCTTAACTATTAGCCATCAAAACTTCTGGGAAGCAAACATAAGAAAAATTGAACAAATTCTTACAATCAATAACTTTCCAAAAATACTTATAGACAGCCTAATTCGAGAGAAAATGTCAAATGTTGAAAATAATATCAATACAAATACAATAAGAACCACAACTGATCAACCCAAACAGTATTACAGTGTTAAGTACATACCTAGATTAACCGAATACTTCTACAAACACATTACGTCTAACAGCAATAACATATGTTTAGCATACACATCGAATAATACATTATCTAGTATCTTCACAAAAACCAAAACCCCTCTCAAAACTTCACAACAAAATAACATTGTCTATGAAATACCATGCAAAGGTAAAGAAAACGAAAGCTGCGATAAAATGTACATAGGCACGACTAAGCGAAGTCTAGGAGTCCGCCTAAATGAGCATGAAGCAGACATAAGGAAAAAGAAAATCAACACAGCGCTATCGCAACACACCACATCAAGCGGTCACTCAGTTGATATGAAAAATGTCAAAATATTAGACAAAGAGAAACGAACAAAAATCAGATACACTATAGAGAGCTTACGAATAATGGAGAAAAGGAACAAAACAGTAAACATAAAAGAAGACACGGATTGCATTTCCGCGGCTTATTTGTTATGCCTTTAAATTCTGTTGTTTAGTTTGACAATTGTACCACATATAGATGGTATTAGCGGTATGTTTTTGTAATAGAAAATTTAACACATATGTGTATGTAAGTCCATTTTCGTTTATTGTTTTTTGTTTGGTTTAAATTTTTGGACATTGTTGAAATTTTAAACAACCCTTTTTATGATTTCATGTCTAATACGTTGGTAAATTGAAAAAATATTTAAATAAATGCAGTTTCGCCCCTGAGGAAGCTAAGGTGTTTAGCGAAACGTTGGGACGTAATAGTGGAGTTTTACTTGCACTAAAAGCAACATATGGTCAAGAAAAGCCTATCATAACACAAAAATATTTACAATAATTTATTGACCGGCTACAACTAATAGAAACAATTTTAAATTAGAATAGAAGAAAAAAACATTTTTTTTAGACAACTGCCAAAGCTCGTTGTATAGATCCATTTCGGGAACTGCTAAATTCCATCATCCTATAACAACAAAAATTGTTTTTGTAGTTTTTTGATATTTTGTAATTTTTGTAGGTTTGAAATTTGATCAGAAAAAAAATTTTTGTAGTATTTTGTAATTTTGTAATTTTTTTGTGGTATTTTATAATTTTGTAGCTTTTTTTGTATTCTTCTTTTTTTGTAATTTTTTGTAACTTTTTTTTGTGTATTTTTTGAAATTTTGTAATTTTTTTTGTAGTTTTTTTTTGAAATTTGTATTATTTTTAAATTATATATTTTTTTGTAGTATATTTGAAATTATATTACTTCATGTAATTTTCTTTTTGCATATATTTATGTTAATTTATGAATTTTGCAAAATTTTTTTTTCATATTGGCACAACCACCACGCACTTTTTTCGTCACAACCACCACGCACATATTCTTTGAAATTTATTTAATTATGCTGCTTTTGTAGTGCAGGGAATTTTTTTCTTCCCCGGCGCCACCTTTTGCCGCAGGCATGGCGACGGTCGCCATGTAAGATGACCATCGTGGTCATCTGTAAGTCCATTGGGTTGGACGGGAACCTTCACTAAAACGGTGTGCTGCTGTCGCAATTGAGCGAATACTTCCACTTGCTACGCACTCACGTTATAGCTTTGCTATATTCTTTTATACTCACGGCAAGATTGTCGAACACCGAAATAAATGAATTGTAAACTAACACGGTCAAAAAAATTATGTGGTTAATATTTAATGATTGATGCTATGGTCAATCAACACTTAACAAAAGGGTTACCTTACATCGGTATAGCCGTTTTTCAGTTTAGAACGACCTAACGCACACAAATTCATTTTTATATATAGAGATTACAAAAGTCTTGTGGAATTCTCAAAGGTTGGCATTGGAAAAATTTAAATTTATGTTGCATACACGGGTTATATAAATAAATTTATTTAGAACGACATCTGAAAAATTATTTCCATCTACTCTGATTCATATACTGGTGCGTAAAACAACGAAAGCCGCACGAATAATAATAACCAAACTCGTACTATTAGTTAAAATATTGATAAATTGGAGATTTTTCATTTTTTTTTACTGTAACTGAACAGTCAGTCCGATCGAAAGAAAGGAAAGAAACAATTTTTGAAATCGGTCAATCCGGTTTTGAATAATAGCCAAAATATTTATTAATTGAAGTTTTTTAAATAAATTGTTTGTCGTAAATGATCCCTGAATCAGATCGAAAATAATAGAAAAAAAATTATTGAAATCGGTGTAGCCGTTTTTTCGGTTTTGGACGACCTAATGCACACAAATTCACATTTATATATATAGATTGTAACAACCCTACCTTGCAGTTAATACTTTTGTATCAATACTATTTGTAACATATTTGTAAAAACGTACTATTCATGTTAATAAGCAACCCCATTGTACATATGTAAATGCAATACTGTTATGTTAGTTAAGGGTTGTGGCTTGATACATTTTTGCTAATCATGATAAAATTTAATCGTCTTCGAGCTTGCGCCAAGTGAGGTTCTCGTCCAATATAGCTTCGGACAGTTCTTCATATTGAAACAAATTCGAAGGTGATTGTATGCATGTGTTTTTATACAATAACTATTCGTGTAAACGTATTCCGTTTTTTTTGATACAATTATACAATAAATACCGAATTGCTGACAAACGAACCTGTATGAAAGATTCTTGAGAAGCCCAAGCAAGGAGAACGATGCATTGGTGCCCAACGTGGGGCCAGCAGTTCGGCAAACAGTTCGGAAAGCAGTTCGGCAAACAACAACAACAACGAAGGCGAAGTAACAGCAGAGGTCGAACGTAACAAAATGGCAACGTGTTTCCAGCAACAATTTCGCAAATATTAGCAGCATTACAAGCGGCAATAATGTGGGTCATTTACATAAATGCACTGCCTGTTTCCGTGGACAACGAGAACCCATCAGCAGTGGAGGAGTTTATTGCAGCGATCACAGTTTATAAAGACATAGAGAACATTCTGACGCAGATGCTCTATGCGGTATGCCACTTCTACTGGAAGAACTATGCGGCGACCTGGTGGATTTGTGTAAAAGACACTGTGGCAAATTTCAACGACGTTATTGAACTTATTCGCACTACATTCTCTCCCCCACTGCCTGATTGGCAATTTTTTTAAACATGTTTGTGCATAAACAATAAATGCGTGAGCCAACAGACAGTTTTATCTGTAATAAACTGTAGTATTTTCGCAGTTGAGCGATACCATCAGCGAAGCAGTACACTGAGTATGATTGGGTCTACTATCTGTTAGGATAAGAGAACGAGTGCGTCCGATAAAGCTTCGTACGTTTGACGAACTAATAGAGATGCAGAAATGTTTTTATCCGAAACAAAACTCTCACACAGCATCAATGAAATGGTGAAATTGGGGATGAGCCGACAGGGTGCTCGTTCTGCAGATTGCGTGGCCATACTGTAGATGTGCTTTAAAAAGATCATCTCCGTCCGTCCGTGTTGAGATGATGGGACTAAAAAGGGGAAGCTATATTGACACGGTGCAAAAACGAGCGTTGCTAGCGCAAATTTATCTTATAGTAAGGGGTGCATATTCCAAGAGGTAATGCTGAAGTCTCCTTAGCAGATGGCACAGAACCACTCAAAGGTGCAATCCACAATGTGACATAACATTGGCAATAGGGTGAGAAAAATTGCCAAATGCTATGAAAATCGTACGTTGATCGGAGCTGACTTTATGGAGCAGTCAAGAGTCGTCTTAATCTCCCACAGCGATTTTGGTATTTTGATGAAGAACCAAAGGTGAAATACGATTTTTGTTAAACCAGATAAGAATCAAATATTCGCATGGATATCGCTGGAGCACACGTGGTGACGAACGATGACGAGTCGACTTCAAAAGCTCTTAACGAACGCGTGTACGAAAAAGTCAAGCGATGACAATCCGCCTGAAACTTGCCCAGAAGACGAATTATAGACCACTCGTAAAAAGAAAGTGGCCACCCAAAATGACTATTCACCAGATGTGGTGCAAAATTTTTTTGAAAGTTCGTTGCCTATTGGGGAGATAACTCCCGAGAATACATCGCGTTTGTTTGCACCACCTATGAAGATTAAGGAACTGTTAGAGATTACGATAAATATATCGGTGAAAACATCCTCCCTATATATATGATGGAAGTAAAAGGCCAGAAAAACGAAGATGTAGCTTAACAAACGACAGAATGTTGAGTTGGATGCATTGCCTTCGGGCGAACGCCGACATATTTGGAGAACAACTCCGGCCAACGCCGTTGATCACACATCGGATCGCAGCGGGCGAACATCTCTCAGTCGCTCTGCGACATATCCTATATATCGCCGCAACGTAAAGAGAACTAAAACATGAAATAGCTAAATGTTGAGTACAGGAGCGATTATTGGGGCTGCATCACCATGGCTGCTCCTGTGGTAATTTCCTCGTAGAAGACAGCTACTGTATCTGTATATTAACTACAGGGAACTAATGCCATAACGAAGGCATCTGGTTATTGTCAGATTGAGTTGAGAGAGTGATCAAGATAAAACGGTCATTCGTGTCGCACACTCGGCCTTTACAAATTTACAGGTATATGTATGCCTTTGGTTTACGTAATCGCACCAGCTACGTTCCTAGCGTCTGATAGACCGACTTGAAGTATCGTTAAAGCAGTCAAGTTCTTCTTGCGTACTTAGATGACATATTTGTGCTCGAATAAAGTTTCTAATGAACACTTGGCAGAGCTGAAACTACTTCTTCGGACGTTTATCGATAAGAAAAACTTCGATAACAGTGTTGTGTTGCGTGCCACGAAGTTTAGTATTTGTGGGCACATCTTGCACTCCAAACATGGTATATTGCATGGTTGCGCAGAAAGTTGAGGCGATAGTACTACACGTACAGCTCTCCGCAGAATGCTAAAGAGTTGCTGTAATTTATTCAGACTTGCTCTTGGTACAGGCGTTTTGTTCCCCATGTTGCGGACTATCGCAAAGCCATTATCACAATTAATAAGAAAATATGCTGTCTGGTCATGCGCGATACGCAACATCGGCGTTCGACGAGTTTGAAAAGATTATTTAACGACATCACCTCCATTTTTGAAACAGCCGACGAAAACCGACCATTATATTTTAAAAGACCGATGCAAGTGGGTATGCATTAGGGGCAGTATCTACTCCAGCTGAGTAGATGAGCATCCTATCGAATACGTGAGTAGATCTACTGTCAAAACTGAAAGAAATGTATTCAACAATCGAAAGTAGAGGCCTTAGCAATCGCGTGGGCCGTACAGAAGTACAGCGGTATATAGAATGGATCCGGTAACCCTCTTATACGGATCATCAACCACTAAATGGCTAATGAGCCTGAAGTCTCCTCTGGATGCCTGCACGTTGGCTTATCTTACCACCGTATATCTAAGTATCGACTATAACCGGGAAAACTAATGTGGTGGCTGATATGCTATCAAGGCCGCCTTGCAGAGAAGAACATAGATCAGCTATAGATAACTTGTCATATATGTTCTGTTTGATGTGGAGCTCCCTCGAAGAGGAGAGCAAGATATTAAAGAAGGTCATACTTGATGACTCTGACGACGTATTCATTGTGACTGCTTGTAAAAGAACACTGACAATGCCGTTGATTGGGTTAAGAGAGAGTACACGATGAATGATGTGTACTCTACTGTCTATCATGACGAGAGATATGGGGACGTGCAGTTAGTGTATCCATAAGAAGTGACGAACGGCGATATTAGAGCAACATCACAACACAGATATATGCTCGGTCATTACGGTAATCGACCGAACCTCCATACAATCACTGTCTCGCTATTATTGGTCTGGTATTCGAAAGATATAGATAAAACACACGTTAATAATTGTATCGAGTGTCACGGTATAGAAGCGACTAATCTAAACAATGGGTCTTGTATCAAACGATATCTAGTAATACATGCGATTTGGAGCAATCGCTATCGATTTTAGTTGTCACCATTGCCTATCGATGATGTCTCAAAATAATTTGCGATCTATCGTACATCGCTGAAAATTCTCATTGCTGAATACCCCATACTTGGCACACTCTCGCTGTGTGTTCGCGATCTGCTCGTGACTGCGATGCAGAGACACAAATGCTAATAGAGCGTCACTAATCCCCGACCGACGTAACCAAAGGTTTCTGAGAGATTGGTCAAGGGTACTGATTAACCATCATATCCTATAGCACGCTGTCGAATGTGTAACATCCAAATCATTCCTAAAAGGTGGTCCCGTACGTCGTTATCGAAAACAAGTTGCTACGTTGCGTGATAGGGAGGCGGTGCGGAGAGTGCGCGTGACGGGGAGTGGGTTGTGTGTGGGGTGGGGTTGGTAGTGGGCGGTGTACGTGTGAGTTGAGAGTGTGCGGTGGGGGGGTGGGGGGGGGTGGGGGGGGTGGGTGGGTGTTGGTGGGTGGGTGTGTGGGGGGGGGGGGGGGTTGGATGGGGGGGGGGGTGGGGTTGGGGTGTGGGGGGGGTGGGGGGGGGGTGGATGGGGGGGTGGTGGGGGGGTGGGGGGGGGGGGGGGTGGGGGTGGGGGGGGATGGGGGGGGGGGGGGGGGGGGGGGGGGGAGGGGGGGGGCGGGGGGTGGGGGAGGGGGGTGTGTGGGGGTGTAGTTTGGTGTGGAGGTGGTGGGGGGGGGGGGGGTGGGGGGGCGGGGGGTGTGGGGGGGGGGTGGGGGTGTTGGTGAGGTGGGTGGGGTGGGAGGGGGGTGGGGGGGAGGGGTGGGTCGGGGTGGGGGTGTGGGGGGGGGGGGGGGGTGGGGGGGGGGGGGGTGTGGGGGGGGTAGGGGGGGGGGGGGGGTGGGGGGGGTGTGGGGGGGGGGGTGGGGGGGGTGTGGGTTAGGGGGGTTGGGGGGTGGGGGGGGGTGTTGTATTGTTTGTTTTTATGTTGTGGGTGTGGTTGAGTGTTGGGGGATAGTTGGTTCTGTAGATACCCACATTTATTGCCGCTTGTAATTGCTGTCTAATATTTGCGAAATTGTTGCTGTGAATACGTTGCATTTTGTTACGTGTTTCACGCTCTTGCTGTTACTTCGCTTCGTTTGTTGTTGTTGTTTTGCCGAACTGCTTTCCGAACTGTTTTGCCGAACTGTTGGTCCCAACG
>JARSSU010017589.1:0-34454 GCA_029619165.1 Eurosta solidaginis | reverse complement strand
CGCTTCATCTATCTCCATCTTCGTCTCATTCTATCTCTTTCTCAGTATCCTTCTCTCTTTTCTCTTCTCTCAAGTTTCCTCATTCTTCTTCACATCTTATTGCCAGTCCCAGAGGGTGGTATGCATTTTGTTCCAGTCCCATTGCGAGTCTCAGTCCCAGTCCCACTCCGAGTCTCAGTCTCAGTCTCAGTCCCAGTCCCTAGTCCTAATCCCAGTCCATCTCTGAACAGCTTCAATTTGATACCCATAATGTAAAAAAACATTCTAGGTGTATCCGGGTCCACGTTTTTGGCCTATATCTCGAGACCCTAGCCACCAATAGGTATGAAAAACTACCCTGTACTAAAGCACTCATCAACAGCTTCAATTTGATACCCATAATGTAAAAACACTATCTAGGCGTTCACGGCCCACGTTTTGGCCTATATCTCGAGACCCTAGTCACCCAGGGGTATGAAAATTACCTCTACTAAGCACTCATCACCAGCTTCATTTGTTATCCATATTCTATAAACACATTCTAGGGGTACCCGGGTCCACGTTTTGGCCTATATCTCGAGACCCTAGTCACTAATAGGTATGAAAACTACCCTGTACTAAAGCACTCATCAACAGCTTTCATTTGATATCTACATTGTATTAGCACATTCTAGGGGTGCCCGGATCCACGTTTTGGCCTATATCTCGAGACCCTAGTCACTAATAGGTATGAAAACTACCCTGTACTAAAGCACTCATCAACAGCTTTCATTTGATATCCACATTGTATTAACACATTCTAGGGGTGCCCGGGTCCACGTTTTGGCCTATATCTCGAGACCCTAGTCACTAATAGGTATGAAAACTAGCCTGTACTAAAGCACTCATCAACAGCGTTCATTTGATATCCACATTGTATAACGCATTCTAGGGGTACCCGGGTCCACGTTTTTGGCTATATCTCGAGCCCCTAGACTCCCAGCGTATGAAAAATAGATGTTGGGCGATTCTCAGACCTACTCAATATGCTCATAAAGTTCATGAGAATCGGTCAAGCCGTTTCGGAGGAGTACAGAAGCGAACATTGTGACACGAGAATTTTATATATAAGATTATGTTTTTTAATTCAAATTGAGTGGAATACTTATAGGCGCGTTTCAAAAGCTTAGCAACATTGGATTTTTTATTAATATAATAGTGAAAATTGCTTAAGAAGCACTACTCTAAATTTATGTAACTAAGTTTTTGAAGCGCGCCTATAAGTATTCCTCACAATTTTTCGCTTCATAGGGAGAACAATAATTGGGGAATAGGAATTTCGAATTTTCGAAGTCAGCTCTTTTGTCAATTGAAATTTCGTTGTGCACATTCTTATTTTGAAAGTTGAATTATTTGTGTTGAAATTTAGAAAATAAAATATAAACAATGCACAGTATTGCATTTCATGTGGTATTCACTGAAATGAATAATGAATTGGTGCCACAGCAACATCAAGAGAGGAGCATAAGAAAAAGACGGCGGGATAACACAAATCCGCGGAGTTGCCTGCTTCCATTCAGCAAATAAATTTCTGGCGGCCAAGTTGAGTTGAATTCGTCTTTCGTCATATGCCAAAATCTATTAAGCCTTCTTAAAAATCCTTGCGCAATTTCTGGATGGCGGCATCAAATATACCAAGAGCTCTTCGTTGCTTATGAATGATATACTTTTCGACCTAAAATAAAGAATATTGTGGTAGAATGTTCATATTTAGCACAAATTGTACAAATAAGTGTTCTTTTTTAAAAAACAAATTTCCTTTAACTATTTGATGCATCCATTTAATTTAACAAGTGAAAAAACTAAGAAATGGCAGTGAAATCTGCCTCTTACTCACATTCATAATACCTAGTTTTCTCCCATAACCGGTTTCCGCTTTTTCGAACATTGTTCAAGAATAGGAAGAAAGGGAGAAGTGAATGAACTCACAAGGCATTTTTGTTTAGAATACGGGAATGGAGAAGGGAAAAAACTCGCACGAATTTTTGTTTAGAATTGGCCTGATAGTATACTAGTATGTATGTACGTAAATAAAGTATGAATGTTGAATATCTCAAGTTCAATACTCAGCTCACGTAGGATAGCAGATCAACAAGTGAAATTCGTAAACAAGTACCAGCAACCATCGCAGTTCGTAATTTTGTAATTTTGCTCTAATATCTATAACAAAAACAATTGTATAAAGCAATATGTGTATGTGTCGCTAATTAAATACAGATCATGAGACAATGAGAAAAGCTATCCTTAGAAATAATAGGTATCACATCACTAAGTCCTAAAAACCATTATAGATTTAACGGGAAGGAAGAGTCAAATCCTTGAGCACCGTTTTTCTAGAGAATTGCCGAGCATATTTTGCCTGTTGTGATCAGTATTAACAGCAAGTCTCAGATCCATACGTGAATTGATATGACACATCATTCAATTTGTTTACCACATTTAATTCGTAAAAAAGTAAAAAAAAGCAAATACTTAAGTCAGGAAAAATCTCAGCATCAATATTGTCATCGTAAAACATTTCCGAAGTATTTCAATGTCACGTTTTTAATCCCAATGACTGCTGACGATCTCAATAATGCACTCACTCAAAGTGCATCGCTTATGAAATAAATAATTGAAAAATTTGTTAAATCCTTTGCTTTTATTTTGCACCACTTCAAAACTTCACAGCCTGCTTCCGCTGCACTTCTCGTAGTGGCAGCCAAATGTCTTGGGCACACGTGTTTGTGCAAGCAAACGGCAAAGGTTTGTGTAATGCATAATTTTATAATATTTTAATATTCTATAAACGTTCAATTAAATATTTTCGGGGTCGTTATTATAGCTTGCTTTCTTACACTCCTGTTGCTCTTTGCATTTCCTAGAACTTCATTGATTTCTTCTTCTTATTATCTATTAATCGTATAATTAGTTGTAACACGCCAATTCGGCACTTCTAATTTCTACGCTTTGCAAGCCGTGTTTAGAATACTTCAACACGTGTTCGGGGAAATTTTGAGAGTTATATATCTCACTGGAATCATTTGGAGTCATACAGACGGTTTTGGTTTCATTACGTTTGTCTCTTGATTATATGTTTCTGCAGGAAATGGATTGTTAAGATATATGATTCATATCACCGAAAATTACATATAAACATACAAAGAAGTTTCGTACGCATCCAGCCATCAAAGTGTAGCTTAAACGAGATTTTAACCAACTACTTTCTCGCAGGAAACTGCACTACGATTCGTTTGTTGCTAAAAACAGTGGGAGTAGAAAATTTGCCTCAACATTTGCCAGAAGAAACTATCTAGAAGTAATCGTGAAATACACGTTTCCAAAATATACACAAAATATAAGTAAAATAATAAAATAAACAAATGTACCGAAATGGTTCTTGAAACACGCTTGAATCGATCCCGAAATCCTCTCAAAATTATTCTGATGACAATACGAAGTGATCCTTGAAAACGACACTGAATGGATTCCGACAAAAGTCTCGAAGGCAATTCCCAATTGATAAGAAAAACTTAAAATTCCTAGGAAACTGTTCGCTAAAACAATTGCGGTATGATCCCTAAAAACAACCTGAAGTCAAACCCGAACTATCCCCAAATAATCTCAAATGATCAAATAATCCCGAAAACAATTCTGAACCACCGCCCAATGTTTCGAATTTTATTCGGAAAACAAGATTTGCAGGGCAACTCAAATTTGGTTCCAAGAGGATAACGAAATTAGCAACTATCACGAAATTATCCCGAAATAATTTGAAAAAGTCTCGAAGACAGTTCCGAATTGATAAGAAAAATTTGAAATTCGCAGGAATTGTTCATTAAAACCATTGCGATTTGAACTCCGAAACAAAACTGAAGTCAAGCCCGAAGTGATTCTTAACTAGACCCAAATGATACAAAAAATAATCCCGTAAATAATCGGAACACTCACGCTCATGCCCTCGAATGATCGATCCCGAAAAATATCCGAGGGCAATTCGAACTTGGTTCCAAAAGTATCACGAAATTATCCCAAACTGATCCTAAACTAGTCTCAAATTATTACAAAATAATCCCGAAACATTCTTCAGAGAATCCGAAACTGTCCCGAATCGATCAAGAAAGCAATGCCGAAACAGTCCGTAGTGGTCCAGATGACAATTTCACCCGAAAATTATCCCGAAAAAATTATGTTGTGGTTCCTAAACGATCCAGAAACCAATTCAGAAAGACCCGAATTGATACCGAAATTGGTTTTATTCCCATATTTACAAATCAAAAACAAATTTTTTTAACTGCAAATTGGTGGGGCCTTGTTTTACAAGTTTTTCTGAATAGAAGCACCTAGTTAAAAAATATATAATGTAGGTTTCCTTATTTCTTTAATAGAGGAATGCGGAGACTCTGGGCTAAGAGAAGAGAAAGAGATAGGAAAATATGGAATGAGTAACGGGAAGCAGAAGATGTGGAGAGGAGAATAGGAAGAGAAAAGATAGAAACTTCTTCAAACCGGCAGGGTTGCTCTCTGACGGCCACTGAACGAGATATTGCCCTTACACTTTAAATATTTAGAAAGTTAAACATTTTGTCCATTGATTTTCAGCAGAATTAAACTCAAATAAAACACTCGTTTAAGCGCGAAGGAAGTGTCCAACACTTTCAATCTCCACCTCTTCCTTATAGCTCCGAGTCATTCGTTGGGATTCCGGACCTAAGGATGATTTAGATTGATTAGAATCCTTGCTCGGTTCAAATTCATTCGAGGCGAGTTTATCTGCACACCTGATATGTAGGTGCGTTGCCAATCTGGCATTAGCTCTCTCTGTGAATAAAGATACGTTTTATCCCTAATGTGGCTTCCATTGCCCAACTGACTTACGTATTTTCTGTGATACGATACGAGCAGTATTTGCACGCCATAATATTAGGAGCGGGAAGCCAGATCGTTAGCGATCTGCAACCTGCAGCGTTCTGCCCTGAAACAACTTTAATCGCTGCTGGCATATCAGCGCAATTGCCATGGGTGTGACGATTCCAAGATAATAGCCATAGAGCAGAGCCCCCTTATACTTAAGAGAGCCACACTTGCCATCAAGTTCGATCCATCCATACAAAATAGCCAGTGGACCTCGTTAAGATTGGTGATATTGTCCCACTTGTGTCAATCTAGGTTTCTTATGAAGCATAATTTGGAGAAAGTTTCCAGACATGGTCCCCAGAACTCTGGCATGATGAAATGATGTCACTCCTGGGCAGAACTATGCTCACTATAATTGTCACCCTGTCTGAAACCTCGTATTAGCTTCCAACGGCTCCCCTTTCCAATTCTGATTGAGGTGATGGTGTTGCTCACGTCATTTTGCACAGCCGTATAGTTGTGCTTTTCGTGCTGTCGAAAGCGGTCTCAAAATCGATGATGTGTCAATTCTTTATTCGCGGGTTTTCCCAAGATTTTTTTTATTGATAGTTATATATAAGACCAACTGAACCTTAATAAGGGTTCATGCTACGCCTCACATTTTTAGTAATTTCACGCGCCCAACGCTTTTCTTTAGTTGTCTGATCAACGCCCTAGATTGATGATGAGTGTGATGAATAGTACCTAGGATCTACCTAAATATTTTCTAGCTTTTAGTATTATTATACTTCATGTAAGTATTGTTTTCAATAAAACCGTTTAACTAAAAATTTTTTAAAATTATTTTATTAATCTGATTTTGCTTTTCTGACATCGCCCATAATCGCTGGGGGACATTAACTTCAGCATTATTGATGGCGGGTATCGGTTTAATCATCCACTGTGCGGTACATCACTGTCTTCATAAAGGAGAGCAGAGAAGTGTGTTCCTTCCATAATCTAAGCACTCTCTGGACATCGGTTACAAGGCTTTCGTTTTTACAGGAGTTTGCCCGGACTTAAAACTTTTCGTCTGTCGCCGAATTTTTTCGTAAAATTTGGGGGCGTCATTTCTGGTGGCTGGCAGCTGAAGCTGCTCGCACTCACCCCTTTCTGCCTCCGCTTTTCTCTTCCTGAAAAGTGTCTCGCTTTCCTTTTCAACTCGTGGTAACAAACCCATTTATTACCAGTGTCCAATTCAGATAAATAAATAAATGTAAGGTGCAATAACCTCTGAAGAGAATTCAGGCTGAGCCTCTCTTCCACTTTGCAACGTGTTCCTTTTAAGTTTTCTTACAAATTGCCGGGACGCGACCTACTTGTTTATGCCGGCTTCAAACGCATTTGCAAGCAGATGAGTTTTCACTGAGAGCTTTTCATGTCAGAAATACAATCGGAGTGCTTGCTGAGGGCGACCCCGCTTAGAAAGTTCTCTCTTATGAAAAAACTTGTTTCTAAAATTTTGATGTTGCTTTCCCCGGAGCGTGAACCCAGGGTCGTCGTTGTGATAAGCGGACCACGCTACCATGACACCGGCGGCCGCCATCCAGACACAGATAAACCACTGAATTTGTGCCAATGTGCACCCATATCACTTCTTCTTATTAACTTCCTTGTGCGCTTGAAGTGACTGCCATTAAACTCCACACTTCCGCATTCATTTTCTCCTATACCTATCACTGCTATGAACATTTTCTTCACACTCTGTCCCATAAAACCTCTGTACAAAATATTAACAATATTAAAAATGTTTAAGCACTACTATTACTAACTATATTCACTTCATTCAATGTCTCGCCGGCGAGCCTCCTACCAAATGTTCAGCGCAGCTCCTTTCTATCTTTAACTGCATTTTGCTTTGTCAGCAGAGCTTTTGCTTCTGCCTTTGACATTGATAAATTATTCTACAAGTGTTCATGCATAAATCACAGAAGGACTGTGGCACTTCTACAGAGACCAGAAGATTTAGTAAATAAATTAAATTCCTCTATCAGTTATTTCAGTCACTGAGTGGATCTCTAAGTAAATAGCAGTTAAAGAGGATGTTTAGCGGCTAATGGAACCGGTAGTTGTCGCTGTAAGTGCGCATCGTTTAAGCTTTTAATGTATTGAGTAGCTGATTTCCAATTTTTTTTCCTTCTTGTCATGCTTTCTCAAATTTTAGTTGTTGACATTACATGTTACTATGTACTACTAATTGACAGAATATTTTGCGGGAAGGATATCTCTTCATCTCATCTTATCTTATTAATAATACTATAACTGTGGAAGTTTAGTCGCTAACATTCTTCAACGTTTCGTTGTGAAGGGTTCATGTTTGCGACGCAATCAAGTCTGTGTGTTACTTCGGGACTATCTTTGAATCATTTTGTATGCATTCGGTTCATTTCGAGACATGTTCACGATAGTTTCAGGAATATTTCGGAGTTGATTCGGAATCATTTTGGGAATTATTTTTGACCATTTCGGGGGTTTTTGCTATAATTGGGGACTATCTTCCAATCATTAAAATACTGTTGTCGGTATCTTTTCGGAGCAATTTCGGGACTATCTTTAAAGCATTTTCGTATTGTCTTCGAGTTAATTTCGGGACCATTTCACGATAGTTTCAGGATTATTTCAGAGTTGATTCGTAATCATTTCGGGAATATATTTCGAGACAATTTCGGTATCATTTCGAAGCCATTTCAGGATAACTTCGGGACTTTTTCGATTCAATTTCAGCACATTAAAAAACATTTACGAAATCGTTTCGGTTTTTTTCGGGATCATTTCGTGGTAATTTTTGCATAGCTTCGGGACTATTTCAGAGCATTTCGGAACTTTTTCGACGTAGTTTGGTGCCAGGATAACTGATTTTGATTCGGAACATATACGCACTATTCCGGGACTCTTACGGCGTTATCGCTGGCTCATTTCGGGTTTGTTTTCGAGATAGTTTCGTGATAGTTTCGAGTTTATCTTTCGATCATTTCAGTATTGTTTTCCGGCACTATTTTAAGACTATCTCTGAAAATTTTCGAAAAATTATTCAGCACAGTTTCGGAACTGTTTCGGAGGGTTAACTGGGTATAAAATTAAGTGTATTCAGGATAGCTTTGCTGTTGTAGGCAGGATTCTCTTTGGTTCATATCGGGCTTTTAAGAATAGTTTGGAGACTATTTCGAAACCTCTTCGGTATTATTTCCAGATCATTTGGGCATTGTGCTCCGGATTCCGGACTTAATTCGGGATAATTTCTGAAATATTTCGGCATTTTCCCTAAATTGTTTGCTACCACCTGGACGAGATAGACCAGAAATATTCAGTAAATTTATCATATATACAGATCGAGTTTCTAGAAATTTTAGACTTTTAGTTCATAAAACCACAGTTTGGTCAGTAAATTAAGACCACGATTTCAGAACTGACATTCTTGTTAAATAACTAGGAAACAAAAAAATAATTAAACAATTTAATTTAATTAAAAATTGTTTTAACTTCAGGTTATATTCTATGACTCCGATTGGAATCCGACTGTCGATCAGCAAGCTATGGATCGTGCGCATCGTCTTGGACAAACTAAACAAGTAACTGTTTATCGTTTGATCTGCAAAGGTACTATTGAAGAGCGGATCTTGCAGCGTGCGCGCGAGAAGAGTGAGGTAAGTGACGTTTCGTTGGCACTACATACACATAAATACATTTACATAAGTATACTTAGTGCATTTTAAACACTTGCGATCGTTGCTTGTAATTTACAACTTGTTTCATTCATTATTATTTTGTTCCCTTTTGTAACCACAAAACGTTTCAGATTGCTCGAACTTACAAAAAACAATTGAAATCACTTAAAAAGCGAACGAACTATCTTTTGTTCTTACTCATATATTACTCGAGGAGATGCGAGATGTATGCACCCGACATTCATTGTCTTGCATGGCACGTGCGTTATAGCGTGTCTCCAATAGTTAACAATGTCCCTTCTTCCGCTTTGCTGTTCCAGAATGTGCATTTTTTTGTTGGTTGCACAAACACATGTGCTTTTCGATTTGAAGTTGCATGCAACACGATGATGATCACTTGTACGTGTACGATCAGTTTGTAGTAAAATGATCTGGTTTTCTTTTATGCATTGTTGTTGATTCGTGTTTTTTATTGTTTGTTTTTTGGTATTCTTATTGGTTCAAGTTCTCTTTATTACGCGCTATAGTTTTTTGTTTAGTTTTTCCGCACCGGAAACTAATTATTCAATTTAAATGTTGTCGAAGGCGACACCGCTGTTACGCCTGTTCCCTATAGAGCGACTTGAGTAATGCGGGCAATGCTTTGTTTTTTTTTGTAGGTGTTGCTCATTTTTTCATGGAAATTATACGCATAAACTTTAAGAGGGGAGAGCGATTTGAAATATAATGCGTTCCGTTTTTGTGGACAAAACTAAATTTTGCTCGATCGATGTTTTTTAACGAATTTGATACACCCATATTCAATAATATGTATTCCACTTTTGTAGTTTTCAAAAACCCATCAATTTTTTGCATTTCTTAATTTTTTATTTTCTCTTTACTTTAGATTCAACGTATGGTAATAAGTGGTGGTAATTTCAAGCCTGATACTCTCAAACCTAAGGAAGTGGTTTCATTGCTTCTGGATGATGAAGAAATCGAGTTGAAGTGTAAGTATTTTGTATTTAATACCTTTTTCAGTTCAAGTTCAGACTTAGAATTCATATTCAGATAATTTCAATTCAACTTCAGAAAAATAAAATTCAAGTTCGGAATTTCCACTTTAAGTCCAGAAAATGGAAGTTGAAGTCCAAAATTTCCAATTTAATTTCAGAAAGTTACAATTGCAGTTCAGAAAATAACAATTGAAAGTCAGAAAATTACAATTCAAATTCACAAAATTACAATTCTAGTTCAGTGGAGCTCATAAATGTAACGGCGACCGCCGTGGTGTGATGGTAGCGTGCTCCGTCTACCACACCAAAGATCCTGGGTTCACGCCCCGGGCAAAGCAATATCAAAATTTTGAGTCAATTAGAAGACAATTTTTCTAAGCGAGGTCGCCACTTGGCAGTGTTTGGCAAGCACTCCGAGTGTATTTCTGCCATGAAAAACTTCTCAGTGAAAGCTCATCTGCCTAAGAGATGCCGTTCGGAGTCGGCATAAAACAAGTAGGTCCCGTCCCTAAAATTTGTGGGAAAATCTATAAAAAAGGAGCACGATGCAAGTTTGAAGAGAATTTCGGCCTAAAATCTCTTCGGAGGTTATCGCGCCTTTCAGACTCCAGATTTAATATGAGTCTGAGGTTTCTGCCAACGGGTGATGGTTCTCTCAGTCCATTCTTGCATGAAAGGAATCAGAGTGTAATGGGTGGCTGCACGTGCGCTGCTTTGCGCCAGAATTGGATGTATGTGTTGTTTGTATGTCCAGAGTACTCGGGCATGTGTTGCGTGATTGTCCAGAGTACTTGGATAGTTGTCGAAGGAAAGGATTGGTGTTAGTGGCGCTTTACTAGTCGATTGTTTAATAGTTATTCTTTGAAAGTGTTTAGACTGAAGACACGGCAGATAACCAATAGTGATTGTGTGTGAATAAGAGCGGTTGTTTCTAACCCCACCTCACGCCTAGTCCCCCGCTGCTTAGTGGGTGGATAATCAACGGCAAGTAGTTAAGGTTTCAAAAGTCAGACCAGCGACTTAAAAGTTGGTACCACGTAGAGTGGAATGCCGGTGGAGCTTGTTTCATTTCCGCTTATTTGCAAAAGACCCTTCGGAAGATCGTGGTGACTGTGGTTAATATCCAAATGCGTAAGGGTTGGTTAACTCGAATGTGGAGTTGCATTGCAACCGGAGGTCATGACCCATACATTGGAAGATGTTTAAGATAGGTTCTATCTGTATTATTGATACTTTATCGGTTATTGATCCGATATGTTTCGAAAATAGCACCATTAAAGTGCTTGTCCGACTATCTCAGGAGCGAATCGATATGACTACGTTGAACCTTTTTGGTCATTCAACACACTTCTTCCGGAGTCCGACGCATCGCTAATAGCGCTTTTAACTTCCTTTTCTTATCATCAAAAAATCTTGAGTTGTTCATCTTAGTCGTACAACCACCTGCTCGAAAAGGTGGTCGCCACAGCAGCGGCCCTAAATGTGGTAAGCCCATCGTTACTTACCGTTGCGGCCTGGTATCGGGAACGGTCGGTTGGAAAACAGCCGAATATACCCCCTGGCTGGAAATCATCCAATAGGCACGGTCCGCATGTCACCCTAGATTAAGAAGGTTGGCAGTTCTTGTCACCGACATCCCGCCACACTCCTACGTGGCGGAACGGCGTAGATGGAGTCCTAAAACCGGTTTATTATCACATAGTCGGGCTCTATGGAGTTCAGTTAAGTTCTCACATCATTGGTAAGGTGCCTATCCCCTTGAAGAGGACTGCATGCGATGATGTCTGCCTTTGCCTTCATGAGAACAACGACCAGCGGGTACCATCGGTACCATCCTTTGAAAGGGTCTGCACATTCCACTTAAATTTTCTCAAACATAGTACTTGAAACATTTGCCGTCGTCGTCGTCAGAAAGGGGAGAACTCATCCCTGGCCCGCTGTTACGTGTTTTCATTGGTAGGGTTTTTATGTGGTGGGTCCCAAGCCCGTCGACGCTTCAGAATTTTCTGCAATTGTACTATCAGCGTGCGAATCGGTTGTCATCTGTAGAGATGCTCTAGTCTTTAATAAAATTTGAGTCCAACTTGAAGAAAAAAGCCCTAAAAAATATTCTTTATTAAATTAACCCACTATTCATTATAATTGGTTTATCTGAGAAGAAAATCTGAAGCTATGTATTTTCCTTATATTAGAATTGGTAACAATTTTTTGTTTTGTTTTATGCTTACTTCTTACTTTCCATTTCAGATCGTCAAAAAGTTGATCCCGATGTTGCATCAACCAGCCAAAATAGAGATGTATCCGGCATAACCAGCGATAAGAAACGACAGCGTAGTTTAAATAAGGTGCGTAGTAATAACCACTTATCCCCTGATGAAGTCATATTTGTATGTATGTGCTTGAGATATAGGCACTCATGTTCCAGAGATCATACCTAAATGCTTACAGCCCACATTGAGTGAAGTAGCTATTCTAAACGCAATAAATAGCTAGAGACACACAAATAATCCCTCAGAAGAGCGTAACCAACTATGAAGTACGCTTTTGTCATTTAACATTTACTGTGATCAGTTCCCTGCGATCGTTGCGCTTTGATAACATCATATTAATAGCATTAAAGCATCGTAAAGAGTTTGACGCATGCGCATCAAATGCCATTATAATGCAAGTCAAAACGATTTACTTACGATATCATAATGCTGCTACTTAAGTAGTGCACTTCATTTGGTGTGGTTGTTGTTTGTTGTAGCAGTGTTGTTGTTGGTGTGGTCTAATGCTACTATGACTGGCACTTGCTGCTTGCTGAAGAGTTGGAAAAATTTATTTCCATTTTGCTTTTTCTTCTTCATTCTTATTTGTTTGCATGTATAGGAAAAGCGTTAATTCGACTTTAATTCACCTGAAATTGCTGTTGAGCTTTGCACTACTACACTCTATGATATAATTTGTATACCCAGCTGTGCTACAACAAAGAATTAATGGATTTGGCAATGATTCCTCTCGGTTTTCTGAAATCCACAAGTAAGGACGGGACTGTCTTCGGCTGTGCCGAAGACTTCATACCTTTCATGAATGGGGCTGAACAATAATCTTATCCCGTTCGTATCTCCAAATAATCGGATGTATAAGATAAGAAATATATAGTGAACAGATGTACATACCTAAACGATTTTTAAGATAAACAAAATAAAAAATGGCAAAAACCCCCTTATCTGAACGATCGTTGTATGGGATATATATTATATATAGCTCCGATCAAAATGATTTTTTCATGAAATCTTCTATGATATATTAGAATATATATCACCGAGTTTCACGTTTATACTTTCTAAATTAAGGGAGAAATGGCCAAGAAATCTTTCTATCTGAACGATCGGTTGTATGGGATATATACTATATATAGCTCCGATCGAAGTGATTTTTTCAGGATATCTTCTATGATATATTAGAATATATATCACCGAGTTTCACGTTTATACTTTCTAAATTGCGGCAGGAATGACCAAAATCGTCTTATCTGAACGATCGGTTGTATGGGAGATATATGTTATAGTGGTCCGATCCTACCGGATCCGACAAATGTCTAATATAATACAAAAATACATCCTTGTGCCAAATTTCATTGAGATATCTCAAAATTTGAGGGACTAGTTTGCGTTCAAACAGACAGACGGACGGACGAGGACGGACAGACGGACATGGCTATATCAACTCAGTTCGTCGCCCTGATCAATTCGGTATACTTAATGGTGAGTCTATCTTCTATATTTCTCAACGTTACAAACATCGGACCAAAGTTAATATACCATTTCATGTTCATGAAAGGTATAAAAACACTAAAAGAAGCTAACTTCCTAAAATACTTACGTGGTTTTCGTTTATCGAGAGAGGAATTGACTTTTCAATTGCCTACCTAGTCCAAAGTAACATTCGTTTGCATGTAGAGCGCTGAATTTCAAAGGGAGACGTTGTTTTCTGTGATAATTCTGATTCCTGATTAATGAAAGTCCTTTGCTATCTTTCCAAGTTGGTGAAAATCTGGTCGGTGGTAGAGATCTGAAGTCGAATTAATGTGATAATAAAGAAGGCTGCTACCGCGATAGCTGGCACTGCATGCGCGATCCCCCTTCTTGTGGACTGGGCAGAGAACACTTTGATTCCAATATGGCATGCACTCGTCCATCCATATTTTGCACAGAAGTTGATGGATGCGCCTTGCCAACTTCTCTCCGCCATATTAGAATAGCTCCGTAGGTAATCCATCAGCGCCCGCGACATTGTAGTTTTCAATCTGGTTATTGCTACTCTCGCACTCATGTCTGCTGCCTATGTTTTTTTTTATGCCTGTAAAGGAGTTTTGATCTCCGTTTTTACTCGTGGTAGTGCCTATAGACCCTTCTCCTTGCGCTCGTTCTTAACGTTGTAGGCAACATCCTTCCTTTCGAATGCAAGGCGGCATCCTTCATCATACCATTTATAGCTGCCGGTAACAAATTTTTTCATCGTCGACGGTACGAAGAGCCCTACAGATATACTCTCACTGCTCCTGCATTTCCTTTGGGCTGACTTGTGCTCTCAGAGAGCAGTGTGAAAGCCGAGTTGCAAAATAATTGGCAGTCTATTGCGATTGCAGTCCTTCGGCATCTAACTTTCCTTGTGTTTTTTGATTTAAGTGGTTTGCTTTTAACCGCACGTTTTTGGGCTGCGACGAGATAGTCATCAGAGTCGATGTTAGGTCCTCGATTGGCGCGTGCATCTAAAAGACTGGAGGAATAACAACGTGGTCAATATGATTATGTGTATTTCAATCGGGTGGCAGCCATGTAGCTTTATGTTAGTTGTTATGCTTTAACCTGAAGGTGGATATGACTAAGATTCGAGCACCGGCGAAGCCGATCAGCCTCCCTCTATTGGGAAAGGTTTCCTTGTAGAGCTGAAATTTCCGACTATGGGGCTTAAGAAATCTTCTTTGCTCACCCTGGCGTTAAAGTCATGGGAGAGGCAGCGATCGTATGTGCATTCTAAGCGCTCGTAGAATGCGTGTTTCACTTCATCGTTCTTTTCCTCCGTCGATGCTTGGCCGTAAAAGAATGAGATATTAAAGAATTTCGCTTTTATCCGGATAACGGTGAAACGTTCGTCCACATATGTTGGTGACAGTTGTTAGGGACGAAGTCTGCACTTTTATGCATGACTATTACAGTAAATGTCACAACTTTTAATATTATAGCTCTGTAATATGGAAGGTAGATACAGAAGGACATATCGGATTTGAAATCTGTTTCGATGTGATTAATAGCTTGGTGGCTACTATCAGTCGCTGTTTCAGGAGGTTTTTCATAACTTTGCCATACATATAGAACAGACGGTGGGAGTCAGAGTCTCCTTTGCCTTCTCAATGTAAGGATGCGGGGAAGCTCTTTGCTTCCGTATATTTACCATCCTTGTTTAAGTGACTTAAGCTATGAACATTGTTTTTTTCGTTTGTTTCATTAACCATTGATTGTACTTGTAATTCTCAACTAGTTTATGGTATATTCTAAAGACATTGTTTACAATTTTTTATCTCAAATCGCTGTTTTTCATAGCAAAATAGGGTGGCTCAAAACGCAGCCAATACTTTAGAGCCGAAGTGCTCACGCCAAATCTTATATATTATTTCTAATTGCTGTTTTTATGTGCAGGTCCCTTTTTCGCTCTTATTTGGAATCCAAATCTATAAATAAAGTTTTAGTTGTAAAGATGGGGATTCGTGCTATTAGCGAGCTTTGGGCATTATTAGTCGTAGTGCTTTTATTTAGCTATATTTTATTAAAATAATTTGTTAAAAATAAACGATTGTGAGCACACAAAGAAATCTATTTGTACTATGGCACTATTGTGAATATTTGATTAGAACTAACACTGCATTACGGCAGTTGCTTGCATTCGCAGATGGCAGCGCAAGCGCATGTAATTTATAGATGTTTGATTGATAGAACAGCTGATTTCTGTTGATATTTGATATGATACTTTTATATTTGTTGCGCAAGATGTGCACGGGTCCGGCTTGTTAATACATAAAAGGTAAAATAGCGGGGTTTTCACAGCGAAATGAGCAAGCTTTTTCCTCAGAACCCAAGTGCTTCTTGCTCCCAATTAAATAAAGACAAAGATGTAACAGGTGCTTAGCATCCTATGTTATTCTACAAAAACACATAAAATGACATACAGTCCACTAAAATGACAAATAACAAATTATAAAAAAACGACTTGCCCTCCGATACACCAATGCTTAGATCATCATTTTCCAATAATTTTGAAATTTATGTGACCAACAGCTTGTTATATACTATGCTATTTATACTCAGCGTGCTTTGCACACAGAGTATATTAACTTTGATTGGATAACGGTTGGTTGTACAGGTATAAAGGAATCGAGATAGATATACAGACCAATTCTAAATATTCTCGCGGAATTTTGTTCTCGCGGATTTTTTTATTCCCGCGGAAAAATTCTTCCAATCTTTTCTCCTAGGGAGAAGAACAATTGGGGAATAGGAATTTCGAATTTTCGAAGCCAGCTGTTTTTTCAATTGAAATTTCGTTGCGCATTTCTTATTTTGTTTAAAAAATTGTAAAGTTTAATTATTGTTGCCAATTTGTTTGAAATTAAAAATAAGGTATAAACAATGCACATTATTGCATTTCATGTGGTATTCACTGAAATGAGTAATGAATTGGTGCCACAGCAACATCAACAGAGGAGCATAAGAAGAAGACCGGTGGGATAACACAAATCCGCCGGAGTTGCCTGCATTCATTCTGCAAAGCAATTTTTCTGGCGGCCAAGTCGAGTTGAGTTCGCCTTTCGCCATATGCCAAAATCTATTTAAGCCTTCTCAAAAAATCCTTGCGCAATTTCTGGATGGATGTATCAAATATGCGAAGAGCTCTTCCGTTGCTTATGATATATTTTTTCGACTTGAAATAAAGATTATTGTGGTTTTTTGTTGTTGTTGTATTAACAGTGAGAATATTGTGGTAGAATGTAAATACATATTTTAGCACAAATTTGGACAAATAAGTGTTCTTTCTTAAAATAACCAATTTCCTTTAAACTATTTTGATGCATTCCCTTTAATTTAACTAGTGAAAAAACTCCAGAAAAATCTCCCTCTCCCTCACATTCATAATACCTACTTTTCTCCCATAACCGGTTTTCCGCTTTTTCGAACATTGTTCAGAATAGGAGGAAAGGGAGAAGTGAAAAAACTCACAAGGAATTTTTATTTAGAATACGAGGAATGGGAGAAGGGAAAAAACTCGCACGGAATTTTGGTTTAGAATTGGGCTGATAGACTTCCATATATCAAAATCATCAGTATCGAAAAAAAATTTGATGAGCCATGTCCGTCCGTCCGTCCGTTAGCACGATAACTTGAGTAAATATTGAGATATCTTCACCAAATTTGGTACACGAGCTTATCTGGACCCAGAATAGATTGGTATTGAAAATGAGTGAAATCGGATGATAACCACGCCCACTTTTTATATATATAACATTTTGGAAAACACAAAAAACCTGATAATTTAGTAAATAATACACCTAGAATGTTGAAATTTGACGTGTGGACTGATATTGAGACTCTTGATACAAATCTGGAAAATTTTTTTTAAAATGGGCGTGGCACCGCCCACTTGTGATAAAATCAATTTTACAAATATTATTAATCATAAATCAAAAACCGTTAAAACCTATCGTAACAAAATTCG
This sequence comes from Eurosta solidaginis, assembly GCA_029619165.1. Taxonomy (NCBI): domain Eukaryota; kingdom Metazoa; phylum Arthropoda; class Insecta; order Diptera; family Tephritidae; genus Eurosta; species Eurosta solidaginis. Next base: position 17,146 of record JARSSU010017589.1, on the reverse strand, counting down.
GCGGAGAGGTTGCCTTTACTATAAGGAATCCTTTGAAGAAAAATTAACGAAATCGGTTAAGAACCACGCCCACTTTATATAAAAAGATTTTTAAAAGGGTCGTGGACGAATAAAATAAGCTATATCTTTGCAAAAAAGAGCTTTATATCAATTTCATTTCCCAAGTGGATTTATAACAATAAATAGGAAAAACTTCAAATTTAAAAAATGGGCGTGGCACCTCCCCTTTTATGACTAAGCAATTTTCTATGTTTCGGGAGCCATAACTCGAAGAAAAATTAACGGATCGTAATAAAATTGGGTACACAAATTTTCCTATAGCAGGAAATATTTATAGAAAAATGGACGAGATCGGTTAAAGACCACGCCCACTTTTATATAAAAGATTTTTAAAAGGGTCGTGGACGAAAAAATAAGCTATATCTTAGCGAAAAAGAGCTTTGTGTCAATAGAATTTTACTTTCTAAATTGAATTATAACATTAAATTGGAAAACACTAAAATTTTTGAAAATGGGTGTGGCACCGCCCCATTTTATGACTAAGCAATTTTCTATGTTTCGGGAGCCATAACTCGAAGAAAAATTACATATCGTAATGAAATTGTGTACACATATTTTCCTTATAGCAGAAAATATTTCTAGTAAAAATGGACGGGATCGGTTAAAGACCACGGCAAATTAGATATAAAACAAGTTTAAAAGGATCGTAGACTAGAACAATAAGCTATAACTTAGCAAAAAATAGTTTTGAATCAATGATATTTCACTTATCAAGTTTTACTGTAAGAGGAAATGGGGAGACATTTTTTTTAAACGGGCGGTGCCACGTGTTATGTAGAAAAGTAATTTATCTGAAATGAAATGTACAATTGAAGCTCACGCTGAGTAGGTAATGTTCGGTTACACCCGAACTTAGACACCTTTACTTGTGTAGACTGAATTTGAACGTAGACCCAACTCCTTTGCAATATTATTGCTGCTGTATTCGCCCACTCTATTTCAAACTTTACTTGCTGCTTGTGTCTACTTCCTCAAAACTGTATGTTACCCCCAAGTTTCTGCGTTTTGTTGGTTGTTTTTCCCCTTTGCATTCAATGTGTGCGGTCATGGTCACGTGATTTGTTTGCTATGTAAATAAATAGTAGAATTCTACTTCTACTAGTAAAATTGCTCTGAAAACAATTAAATTTGTATCATTTTTAAAATGCGTCGACGACTTCACTGACTGTTCTACTTATGCTTTATGAACAATAATTTACTTTCTTTATATCCATTCTTGACTACTTCTGTATGTGTGCGCTACACTTTAGTATTTCTTTATTTATTTTTGATTTGTACTTTACTTTATTTTCATCGTTCATTCATTATTTTTCAAGTTTTTCTTTCACCTGCAGATATCTTTTGTTTGTTCTTTGAAATATACTCCACTTGTTTTAACACTTTTTTCCTCTTTTTCTAGTTTTTTGTCTTAATTCTAAGTACATATATGAAAATTTTTCAAGAGAATTTCTTATATTCCTCTTTTATTTGTATTTCATTCGTTCAAAAGGTATCCTAAACTTAAACGCTTTTTTTCGCTTTACTTTATTTAACTCATCGGTTTCGCTAAATGATTTTGTGCGTTCAATGGAACACTGACTACACTATATACAAACACACACACATACATAAGTACATCACAGGCAATGACTTTAAATTTCTGCAACTGACAAAACTTAGTTGGGGTAACCGCCATCAAGAGTATGTCACTGTCCTCCACGTAGTTTCCAGCGACTAAGAAAGGAAAAAATGTGGTTTAGTAACTTTAGTAGGGTTTGTATAAACTACTTACCTTACAACTAGTATGAATCACAAATCAAACAGTTTGCAAACTATCTATACTAATCACTGGTGCTTTTAACTAGGGAATAGAAGTTAACTTTCATATATCATTCGAAATATAGGTGTCTCGTAAAGCTGTTTACTTAATTTTTATCTAGCGTCATCAGATTAATGCTCTTGCTAAGTTTCGATAGCTTATTAATATAATTTCGAACTTCGAAATTTTCGATATCGAAAAAGTGGGAGTGGCCCATATCTGCAAACCGGTTATTAGTAAACACAATTAAGAAATAATGAATTTCGATTTCGAATTTTTGCCTATAGATGTCAACTTCCATATATCGTAAGAAATAAACGTGTATCGAAAAGCTCTTTACTAAATGTTTATCTAACATCATCAGATTAATGCTCTTTCCAAGTTTCGATAGCTTATTAATATAATGTCGAACTTCGAAATTTTCGATATCGAAAAAGTGGGAGTGGCCCATATCTTCAAACCGGTTATTAGTAACACAATTAAGAAATAACCAATTTCGATTTCGAATTTTTGCCTATAGATGGCAACTTTCATATATCGTAAGAAATATACAACTCTCAAAAATTTGTTTACTAAATATTTATCTAACATCATTAGATTAATGTTGTTGCCAAGTTTTCGATAGCTAATAAATATAATTTCGAACTTCGAAATTTTCGAAATCGAAAAAGAATATTGGCCCATATCTGCAAACCGGATATGAATACGATAATTGAGAAATAACCAAAAGCCGATTATAAAAGTACAGTTCAAGCGAAGAACTTCGTGGTCCAACATCATTTTTGTATATTCTTAAGATTAGAGAGTATTAAATAGAGTCACTGTAAGCGCTGTTGTTGTTGTTGTAGCGATAAGGACACTCCTCGAAGGCCCTGGGGAGTGTTATCGTTGTTGATGGTCCTTTGTCGGATGCAGATTCGTTACGTTCCGGTAACAAGACCATTAAGGTACTAGCCCGAGCATCTCGGGAACAATTTGGTGTGCATTCTGCCACTTGGGAAAGAGCATACAAAAACGAACAGAAAAATAGCTGTGGAATTTTAATTTAAATTTCGGAAATTACATTTCCTTTTTTCGTTATTTCAAGAAAAAACTTTTAAGTATGAATCTTGTTATATTAAATATGCAAACCAATCTCAAAATATTTCCGAAAAATTCAAATATTCGAGAAATTTCGATCTTTTTATTTTCGATGTTTAAAGAAAAAAACTTCTATGAATTTCGTAACTGAGACTATGCAAACCATGGGTTCACACCCCGGGCAAAGCAACATAAACATTTTATAAATAAGGGTTTTCAATTAGAAGAAATTTTTTCTAAGCGGGGTCGCCCCTCGGCAGTGTTTGGTAAGCACTCCGAGTGTATTTCTGCCATGGAAAGCTCTCAGTGAAAACTCATCTGCCTCGCAAATGCCGTTCGGAGTCGGCATACAACAAGTAGGTCCCGTCCCGCCAAATTGTAGGAAAAATTAAAAGGAGCACGACGCAAATTGGAAGAGAAGCTCGGCCTAAAATCTCTCGGAGGTTATCGCACCTTACATTTATTTTTTTATTTATATGGAGGAAAATCAAAACACCATTTGAATAAAAAAAATTTCACAAATTAATGTGACTTTTGAGAGACCTATAACCTGTACCTTCTTAGTCAAAAATTAATTGCGCTACATAACTGCATAACTCAAACAAATAAAAAGTTCGAAATTTTTATATAATTTTCTCGATTTCTAGAATTTTTTCGAAAATGTTTTTCAGATTGGTTTGCACACTTTCTCTTACGAAATTCATAGAAGTTTTTTTCTTAAAATAGCGATAATAAAAACGAATAATTTAATTGCCGAAATTTTGCGAAAAACTGCTTCTGCTATTTTTCTCTTCGCTACTGTATTGCATACGCATTGATATTCATATATTTACTTAAGCATATTTTTGAGCGAATAAAAACTCATTCATAGAATCGCTATTCATTTCATTCTCAATGTTCAGGCACTTTTAAGCTACAACACGTTTTAAGTGGCCCACAGTTTTGCTTGGTTAGATATGAATGACAATTTCAGAGAACCTTTTACGGAGCTCAAATTGGCGGAAAGTATTGTCGTAAAAGCCAAGTCATGGCAATGTTGGAAAATCATGCTCATATGTATGGATTTGTATAAATGTTGTAGTAGGATGGATGGATGAGGACCAAAAAATGTGACTATCGAGTTAAAGATAGTGGAACAAAAGGGAAAAACTACATATGGCGATGGTTAGTTGGTCTTCTTTCTGAGTAGCAAATTTTTCATCGGCTATCTTTTCGTGTACTATGATGACAACCTGAGTATCAGTAGTCTTGTTGCTGTAGAAGGTGCCAAAAGCCTGCCCCCACCAATCTTACCTCTTTTGTTATCTCGACAACGTTAGGTCTCGAAGAAGCCTGTTGTTACTGTTGTCTTAGCGTCGAAAATACCACCTGAACGCTGAAAGGTGTGATGACAATGTGACGCCCTTTGGTAGGATTTGGCCGAATACTAATACTATCAAGTACTAAGAACATTTTCTATGGACCACGTGAACTTCAACTATAATTTGGAACATGTTCGAAAAATATCGGTACTAAGCCCCATCAGCAGAAAAGGCGTGGACAAAAGCACGCTTCCACAAAATCTCTAAAATCATGTGAAAATCTTAAGGCATTAGACTCACAAAGTTGCTCATATCCTAAAGAGAGAAAATTAAGGGCTCACGATGGAGATACTAATTGTCAACAGCAATTTACAAACAGAAAAACAGCTGATCGAAAAACTGCTGGTTGTAATTTACGCAAATTGCGAAATTTAATTCAAGTATTGCAGCCGGAAAATAAAGCATGGAAAAGGCATATGTTAATGAAAATAATGAGGGCGAACATCTGGATGAATTGGTGACTCTCGCGGAACAAGATGGAAAAAATTTACGAGCTTTCCATTTTTTTCATCTTTTAAAAATTTTTTGTACCGCGAAATATTTTATCAGCTGTTCGCAAATTGTGATAGTTTTTGGTGGATTTCTGTTCGCGTACTTTTTTACATATTTTTCTCTATGAGAGGAAACAGCTGATAGTTGAGAGGATTTTGGCTGTTTGTTTGTAAGTTTCTGTTGGAAAAATACGCGAACAAAGCTTACGTAAGGTACTTACGGATCGGCCAGTTCAACTTAACCTTAGCACCGTTGTTTATATCGGGAAGTGAGAAAGGGAGTCAAAGAAACTCTGAGCAGGCGAGTTCTTCATGCGTTGGTTTTCCAACTACTTTCAGCGAACCTTATTTGAGTTTTGCTAGCATTAGGATGAGACCCTGGCTTGAGTGGATTCGACTAAATCATACTCTGCTAAATTGCTAAGGCCCCATCAAGTTCTTCATTACACCGGTCAACATATCAGTCATTTGGTTGAAAAACTTTCAAAAACTACTGGGCGTTGTATACTTCGGGCTTGAGTTAAGGGCCTGGCCTATGCGGCTGTAGTAGTAGTAGTGCTGAGCCGCGGGTAACTTGGAAAGCTGAGTGGACGGACAAAGCCTGCTCGAGTTCGTGATTAATTAGTGCTCTTCGCCACTGGGACGGAAATGCTTAGTTTCAACTCACCTTCTTTAAAACTTTATTCAAATCAAATAAACTTAATAAGTTTAAAAGGACAATAGTTTTTGGGCGCAAGGGACACAACCTGAAGATCTCATAAGCCAAGTAACAGTGTAATTTTATGCGAAAAAAGTTTAATTTTATTTGAAAAAAGTTTTATTTAATTTGTAAAAAGTTTCATTTCATCTGCAAAAAGTTTCATTTGATTTGTAGAAGTTTCTTTTGATTTCAAAGAGCAGAGCTTCGTTTTATTTGAAAATAATTTTTTTTTGTTTTAATATATTTAATTTGACCTAGGCTGGGTTTTTTCAGTGCCAGTTTAAACTCCAGTTAAAGTTGACTAGAGTTTAACCCTGCCACAAACGAGCAGCAAATTCGTATGTTATCGAACAAAGTGGCAAGGTTAAGCTCTAGTCAACTTTAACTGGAGTTTAAACTCGCACAGAAAAACATAAAAAAAGGGTTTCATATTTAAAAAGATTCATTTGATTAAAAAAAGTCTCGTTTTATTTAACATTTAAATTTCCTTTGATTTAAAAGTTTCATTTGAAGTTCATTTGATTTGAAAAAAGTTTTCTAGTATTTGAAAAATGATCATTTGAAAAAGTTTCATTTGATATAAAAAAAGTTTCATTCGACTTGAAAAAAAAAGATTTAGCAGTTCCCGAAATGGATCTATACAAAGAGCTTTGGCAGTTGTCTAATTTTTTTTCTTTCTTCTATGCTAATTAAACAATTATTGTTCGGGCCTTGAGCTCGATTCGAATCCGCGATCTTACAAATCAGTAGGCCGATATAACAAAAATTGTAAAAAAATACACTTGAAATTGTTTTCATTTGATTTGAAAATAAATTCATTTAATTTGAAAGTAGTTTCTTTTGAAGTGAAAAAATTTTCTGGCATTTAAAAAAATTCATTTCATATTCGAAAAAAGTTTAATTCGATTTGAAAAAAGTTGCACTGGAAAATAGTTTCAATTGGTTTCAAAAAGTGTTTTTTAAAAAAGTATTTGAAAAAAAAATTAATATTTGAAAAAGTTTCATTTGATTGAAAAAAGTTGGACTTGAAACTAGTTTCAAATAGTTTGAAAAAAGTTTAGCTTAAATTGAAAAAAGTTTCATTGAATCTAAAGAAGTTTCATTTGAAGTGACAAAAGTTTCATTGGATTTGAAAAAATTGTATTTGATTTGAAAAAAGTAGCACTTGAAAATAGTTTTAATTGCTTTGAAAACGGCTTCATTTAATTTGACAGGAGTTTCATTTCAAGTGAAAAAAGATTCATTTGACTTGAAAAAAGTTGCACTGGAAAATAGTTTCAATTGGTTTGAAAAAAGTTTTCTAGTATTTGAAAAAAAAATTCATATTATTTGAAAAAGTTTCATTTGATTAAAAAAAGTTTAATTTGATTTCAAAAAGTTGTACTTGGAACTAGTTTTAAATAGTTTGAAAATAGTTTAAATAGTTTTAAATTGAAAAAATTTCATTTGAATCGAAAAAAAGTTTCATTTGAAGAAAAAAAAATTTAATTTGATTTGAAAGAAGTTGCACTTGAAAATTATTTTAATTGATTTGAAAATAGTTCATTTAATTTGACAAAAGTTTTATTTTCAGTGAAAAAAGTTTCATTTGGTTTGAAAAAACTTTCCTAGTATTTGAAAAAGTCTTATATTATTCAATTGGCCTACTTATCTTTTTGTTTGAAGTAAAGTGTTAAGTTAATCAGAATTAAGAAGCGCCAGAAAAGAGTTGCACAGTATATGCTCTTTACCGCTAGCGCGAAAGAAAACAAAAATCACTGCACTTCCTAACACAAACAAACTGCCGATATACATAACAGCTACAAAGCTCTATTTATTTGATTTTTTGTAAATTTCTGTAACCAATTGAAGTATTCATTAATTTGCAATAAATTTTTTTATTTTTTTATTTAGCAATCATTGGCGACATCACAACCAGGTGGCATTACAATACCAGCTACAGCGGGAAGCAGTGGCATAGGCGGCGGCCCAGATGATGGTAACAGCAACTCACCGCAGATGAAACGGCCCAAAGTGGAAGCTGCTGTTACAAATGATGATGACTCTATTGATGTGGCTGCTACATCGGGCACCTCAAGTCCAAGTACCAGTGCTGCAACAGCGAGTGGGGCGATTATGGAACCATTTGTACCTGGCGCCACGACAGTTTCGCTTAACGATGATTCCGATAATGAGGCACTGATTGTTGATTGTGAAAGTCCAATGCATGGTAACGAATCGCCAAGTGAGTACAAAATTACATTAAATTTGCTTTATTTGACTTTTTACCTAAATTCCACAAATTTTACAACAATTAACATATGTATTGGTATGTTACTATAGAGAGGACAATTGATTTCTATATATATGTATATATTTTTTATACATACTTAAATATACAAACATACATACACATAAATTTGTACTTGTTGCCTGATTTGCACAAGAATGTCATCAGTTTGTACCAAGTTTTTTGTTCAACCAATTTTTTTATTTCATTACTTCTTTTCTTGCTGTAGTTGCACATTTATTGGGCCTGTGCTACAACTACCAAGGAATACGAAAAAATAATCGAAATAAATTTTTAATGTTTGTAAGATTTATGTATTTCAGTTAGTAGGTTTGTGGGTTGTCACTGCAATCTGCTACTATATATAACTTTACTTCTTATTGTTGTTGCTTTTTAAGCACTGCAAGGCTCATATGCTACATTTGGTATCGAAATAGTACATCAACAACAAACAACTAAATTATGTGTAAGTAAATGCGCCTTCTGTCTAGTGGCAAACGCTGATGTTGGTCACTGTGCCGTAATCGCATGCGTCTAGGCGACCAGATGAGAAAAAAAACACCTATTCATACACTCAGCAAAAAAATCGTTCTAAAACGAACGAAACAAGTTCAAAATTAGGAACATTTTGTTGACAAAAGTCTGTTAAGTACATTTTTTCTTAACTCGTAATCGATGGGCTTGTTTTAAGAACGGTTTTTCCAAGCACACCGTTCGTATTTTGTGATCACTTTGGTATTGATGTGTGAACTTTCTGTGCTCATTTCAAGCACTACTTGGGCTTGATTTAAGATTTTTCGTTCTCACACTTCGAGAACGATTTTGTGGTCGATTTAACATTTTTTAGCCTCATTCAAGAACGGTTTGTGCTTGATCATGGGGGGAGTGTGGAAGGTAATTTTTTAAAGTAGTACCCATTTATTTATTTTTTTATTAATAAATAATTTTTTTGTCATTAATAAAAAATATTAATAACAAAAAAATATTATTAAAATTCCAAAAGATTAGCAAAACACTTAATATGATTTTTTTCATACATTTCTCTCATTGAGAAATTATTCTTATTTGAAGGCGTAATCTGAATACATATATACTTAAAACATTTCATAACAAGTTTGAGAATTACCTGTGCATATGTGAATGGAACTGAATGAAAAATAAAAGTTAAAAAAATAGAACATAAAAAAATTGTTTTAAAAAAATTCGGAGTTTGACGGTGATCGAACTCGCGCCACACGATCGCAACCGCAACATCATATCCGCTGGGCCACTGCAACTGTTTGTTGGCTTGTGCCAATGTTGTATATACATTGTAGTACACACGAATTATACCGTTTCTTTTTCTTGAACTTAATTTAAGACATTGTTCTAATTAGAACATTGTTCTCATTAATAGAACATTTGTTCATATTTGAATACCAGGCATTCTCTTTCAAGAAATTGTTGTCAGTTTGAAGACAAGGTTGTTGTTTGAGAACAGGTCGTTCGTTTTTACAAGAACAAAAAGTAGAACATGAAAAGCTTGATTGCGTCCGTTGGTGCTGGATTTCTATAGAACGGCGTTTTTTCTCTGAATGTGTAGAGCATACGCATGGAGATATCGTAAGCTTTTGCAGATCTCTCCGATATGGGGGCACCTTTTTAATGTGTTCATCACAGTCTATGTTTTACATGACACACACCAGCAAGACCAAGGAAGAGAATTCAAATCTTTTCATGACAAATACACATTAAAACAAACACAAGTATGTGACCGGATCTGTCTATCGCTGTGCGGAAGACTTACATACCTTAGTCATGAATGGCAGGCTTGACAATAATCTTATTCGAGTCGTATATAGTCCAAATAATCATCGAATGTAGACCAGAGCATTGCAATATAAGTATATCAGTGAAGCGAAAACACAAAAACCACAAAATAGGTAGGTAGGCGTTAGTGTAGTTCAGTTAGTAGGCTCGGTATGAGGAAGTGCAGAAGTGTTCACATTTTTTGTAGTCTGCTAGAAATAGCTATGACACTGAATCACTTATCTCAACAATATATATAATGTAAACGTAAGTATTTGATGAATATGAAGCTTTTAGCTGTTAAAACGGGCTATATACGTAAGCATTTGGTGTTTGTTTCTTCTAGCTGTTAAAAATGGGGCTGAAGTTACGTAAAGTTTCTTATCTGACATCGGTTGTATGAATATATACTATATGTGACCCCGTCTATGAAAGGTGGCCTTACTGTAACAGCTGTTCCTTGCAATTTCTTTTTGAGTCATAAGCCCGTTTCAGACACCGGTCACATATATACCACCGATCTATACAATCAGCGACAACCATGAATGCCTCTATACGTAAGCATTCGTTGAAATATGAAGCCCGTTGCTGTTAAAATGGGGCAGTAATTCCGAAAGCTTCTTTTCTGACAATCGGTTCTGATATATACGACCGATGTCATCCATCAGACAATAATCTGTGCAATATACATACGGTACAGTTTGAAGCGCTTGAGGAAGATAGGATAAGAAATCCTCTTTATATGACAAAAATTCGGTTTTAATGGGGGATACTAGTGCTATAGTGGTGCGCGATCGCGTGTGCCGGTGTCCGACAAATGTCTAATCGGAGCACTAAATATACCTACTCACCAATTTTATCATATAGTCTCAAAAATTTAGGACTGATTTTTGGCATACAAACGACGACAGACGGCACAGACGGACATGGCTAAATCAACTCAGCTCTTCATCCTGATGCTTGCGGTATACTTATTGTGGTCTATCTATTTTCCTTAAGGACGAACATTTTGAGATCTGGTGACGAAGTTGATATACCAATTCATTTTCATGTAGGTGCTATACAATTAAATCAATTGGGATAGGCCAGCCACCTTAATTTCTTCAACACACAATTCTTTTAATTCTGCATATTAAATAGCTGAAAAATTTAGACGACTCTTTAGGGAAATAGAAGCTAGCCTGCACCTGGAGTATGTAAATTGCATATTGGCGACTACTGAGTGAAATACTCACTCTATCTCGGTCGTCATTTCAACAAACGCCCTAGTATGACAACTGAATGATTTCTCATAAAGTCAGCGATTCTGCGCACAGATAATATGTCAAAATGGATTAAGTTTGAGCTAGAGCACGAGATACAAAGCTGTGAGGTTGGTTATTTTTCAGATCAACGAATATTATTATTTTGCGGCTGAAAATGATCTAGACCCGCCACAAAACGCGGTAACTACATTTTGCTAGTATTCATCGCGTACAGAGTGCGTACGGGTTGTCCGCATACCACCGCAGGAATGCATCCTTGCACAACTTAAAACCGATCCGCAATCACGTTCCTAAAGACTCCAATGCGCGTTCGGATAGTCTCGACAAAATAAGATGTCAAATAGCCGGGGAGGAGAGAGAAAGCTCCACGTTGTTCAAACTGCCGACCTGGCTGCTGGGGACAAGAACCCTGGAAGGTATACGTTTCGATATATTAAATATAAAAATTATATCTCGATTGGTGTATGTATATACTCAGGTCAATTATCTTCGTTACACTCATCAATGAGATCGTTAAATTTGCCCTACCATGTCGTTCATATACCTAACTGAGCTGCCATTCTACCACATTAGTGGTCCAAAGGTCTCAGCCATGTCCATACATGTCTAATAGTTTTTACATCGGAGCCCCTCATTTTGCATACTATTTCTTTTCAGTACAATTTCCGCATGCTCACGTCGAATTCATGCTGCGCATGTGAGCTCAAAAGATGTGTCATTGACTCTAAGTCGTCCGAAAACGCACTTACTCGATTAGTATATTTCACACGCTATGTATCATATGTGAGCGCTCGATACCACCAAGAAAAGGTAAATTAATACTTGGAACTAGTGGTTGTCGTCACACCTTCGTTCCTTAGCTATGTCTTTCAAAAATTCCACATCTTCAAAAAGCCTTTCGTTCTCCGCCAATCCACTTGGCTTTTTTCAGTGATATCTGCGATGACACTGCGATCACTATAGAATTATTAGGCGTAGGCCCCCATTTCTGCTGAGTTGACAGGATATGCTATCTAATAAAGCCGGGCCCATACAGGATATCCGCTTTGTGCAGTCACTACCATGGATTCAAAGGGCTTATGTAGGCCGCTATCTTTTTCTAAGGCTCTCGACAGAATTTTATCGCTTCAGCAACCCAATGGTCACCTCACCTTACCCTGAGAAAGACGTTTATTTAGCAGGCGCGCATCTGATGACCCCGTTCCCAATTAAGGAGGGGTTGGATGACCTTAAAGGTTCACTTCACTACCAATTGCCGATGCTAGTACTTAATAGTGCTCTTCGCGGCACTACGTTACGAATCAAGAAGAATAATAGCAACCAGTGGTAATGTCTAATCTCGCACTAAGATTCAGAATCTTATGGTACAACTGTGGACTTATTTGTTAAACCCAAGAAAGGCATGCATTTCCTTATAACAGGACTATTTTTCACAAACGTGTTTTATTTAGCTTGACTCTGTGTATCGTTGCCTTAACGAATTTTGTAATTAAATTTAGTAGCTATCGGAAGCTACAAGCTTGAAACTTGAACAAAGTTCAGAACCTGATAACAATGCAATAAAAAGAAAAAAAGTCCGCTAGGTGACGCCGTCGATCGTATACTTTTCGAAAAATCTTATTGTTCGGACCAGGAAACCCATATTTTAACAACATGCTAGAGAATTACATAAACTTAGGATTGTACATGTCCTCAAAGTGCATTGCTCCACAGCCACCTTGACCAATTTTCCGGAAATCTTGTTCCTATACGGAGAACAAGGCGAACTGTTTCACAGGACCTAAAACTATGGAAGAGAGGTACCAGGCCGTGGATCAGCATATGAAGGCTGACTACTGCTGGGGAATGCACGTGATTGTCTTGCCATACCTCATTCACGAAAATCACGTAAAGAAAGTTTTTTATGTAAATAAAAAAGTTAATAATAAATAAATAACAAAAACTTTTTTTTTTCACAGTAAAAATTTAATAAAATAGAATATATTAGGAAGATCTACGCGGATATAAAAGTTATATGCTTTTGAAACAGAATTATAGGAGATTGTTTTAAAATAATTTACATATGCACTGGTTGACAAATTATTCGAGAAAACGTGATTAAAAATGAAAAATTTAACAAAATTTAATTTTTTCACATTTTTTTGTCAATTTCTCTGACCGTTTGTGAAGACATATTACACTTGTATACTGATAGAAGCGGCGAAATGTACTCTTTTCAACGACTCAAAACTGTGTTTGATAGAATAAACAGAAACAAAGTTATGGGCCATACTCCTTAACCTCTTAAAAAAGGGTTTCTTGATGCCTATTCTAGCAAAGTGTACGTAGCATTAAAAAAGTAAGTATACAGTTTTTATGAGGGTACCGAGTTAATACCAATTTTGGTTACAAGTAGAGCTGCACCAAACAAAACTCTTATTTTGTTGACCTTGCTATCAATATAAATTTGATACCTTAGACCTACCTTATGAGTTTTCTAGCTTTAGTATTATTAATACTTAAGTAATAATTGTTTTCAATAAAACCGTTCAACTTAAATTTTTTTTAATATTTTATTATATATTAAATCTGTTAAAATGATTGATATTCATCAAGGTATTCGTTGTACACTCTTCAGGTCATCAATGTGAATGACAGCTTCGACATAACTTCTTATGGCGCTGCATTGGTGCACGTTCTCCGAGAGCAGCTTACTTTCTGCGTTTCTAGATTGTGTAATAGATTCATGTTTCGCCCACGTTAAGGCATAAAAAAAATAAAATCAAATCCCATTACAACACGTTTTAAAAAAAATCCAAATTCGAGATAATTTTTACGACAAATTTCAATTTTTTAATTAGAGTTTTCGGTTTTTTATAGTTGTTTTTATATTCTTTCCATATAAAACAAAATGCTTTTATGTTTTTTTCCTTTAATTATCGAAAGCGAGCCCGAAACATCAATATGCTAGAGTGGGGGAGTTTTGGTTCTGGCACAACAACGGAAGGGCTCATTTAAATTCAAGTTGTTTCTAGCAATGTTTTAGGTAGAGAGGTTAAAATGTCTTGAGGCCGGGAAGGGGACTTAAAGTTTCTCGCTCAACGAATGAGCTAGGAGGTCGACCATTAGTATTTTAATCATAAATACAATTCCAAGCATTTCCCACTATTATCGAGGGTGGGAAGATTAATAGTTTCAGTCGATTAGTATAAGGTGGCAGATTATACTAGATCCCAATGAAAATTAATTTAGTAAACGTACGGTCCGCTAAATTTTTTGAGGCCCGCTTTACAAACGCCAAACATCTCTAGCATAAATCTGGATTTTTTAAGATTAAGTGGCAATATAGTTGATGGCACCAATTTAGCAATGTGTCCAGATCTGATTGTAAAAAGAGAACTATCTTCCTTGCGCATTGGTAAAACATTTTACAACATCATCAGCGGTACATCACATTTTCGAAATTTTTTTTTGTATGAAACATTGTTTTGGGCGAAGATGATGTCCTGAGGAACTCCAGAAGTTACATCAATGTCATCGGCAAAGCATTTTAAAGATCATTCTTTGAGTTCTATCAAGAGGATAAGATGATTCCATTGTGTGGCCTGGTTGAAAGCCCAGAATATCCAGTTTTATGAATAAGTAGCGAGTGACATAGCGCTTTACTCAAATCTGTGTATAAACGTCCGTGTGCATGTATTCTCGAAACCCATATGAGACATGAGTTGTGAATTCAAGCAAGTTGGTAATTGTGATTTCCTCGCAAAATCCGTGTTGTGCAACTAGCATTGATGTGGAGAGTCGGACGTGTGAGCATGCTGGTTAGCAATAGCTTTCATATAATTTTGGTAATAGCGGAGAGCTACGCTATGTCCCCGATAGTTTTTCACATGAGCAGACCTACTCCCGTTCTTATACAGCAGAGACATGCAGAAAAGATTCCTTTCCACGCTGCACAGGAAGATGCACACACATCAAATAGATGTAGATTACACAGTTAGATAAGCGTGATAGATATAATCTGCGCAGTTTTATAAGAGCATGTTGAGGAATCCTATCAGGACCGCGTTTTGAAGATTCCTTTAGAGGTCCCTGATGATAAAATAATCACACATCTCTCATGAGAGATATGTGGCGTGTCGTAGTGATTAGTGTGTTAGAGTGCACTGATAGAATAATTGTGTGAAATCTGAGCAAGTCCCATCTATGGTATCTATTAGCATTTGAAAACAATTGTGGCAACGAAATTTGCAATAGCTTGATTAACCGTTGGATATAATAGCTCTGTCATCGTACTGATTTAAGCCGAAGGACCCTTTTATGACTGCAAATCTTGTGATACGATTCATAAACGCACGTATCTTTTCTTTGACTTAACCTGATTTGCTTGTATACAACACTTAATGACTCGGAATTTTGTGTATACTCGCGTGCTAATGAGAGCGCACAGAGTATATGACTTTGATTGGATAACGGTTTTAGGTAGTAACAGGATCAGGAATCGGATAGATATCGACTGCTATATAGCAGAATCATCAGTATCGAAAACAAATTTGTGATGATTGAGCCATGTCCCGCCCGTACCGTCCGTACCCGACGTTAACACAATAACTTGAGTAAATTTGAGTATCTTGAATGAACTTGTGTATGTAGGTGTCGTGGCGTCACTCATCTCAGCTCGCGTATTTAAAATGAACGATAGTCGGACTATTAACGACACGCCACTATTTTCGATATCGAAATTTTCGAAAAACCCTCAGAAGTACACGAATAATTCATTACCCAAGACGATGAGAGCGATGAAGCATTGGTAGGTGCGTTGACCTTACATTGAGCGACAGAATAGAAACTTAGTAAACTTTTGGTGACGCTGGGCGTGGCACCCGCCCACTTTTAAAAGAAGGTAATTTATTAGAGTTTGCAAGCTGTAATTTGCCCGCAGTGCTTGAAGATAAGATGATGAAATTTGGCAGGAACGTGTACTCCTATTACTATATGTGTGCGTAAATAAAATTAGCAAAATCGGATGACGAACAGCCCACTTTTATTTTTTAGTCAATTTTAACAAAAATTTATATCTTTACAGTATATAAGTAAATTATGTCAACATTCACTCCAGTAATGATATGGTGCAACAAAATACAAAAATAAAAGAAAATTTCAAATGGGCGTGGCTCCGCCCTTTTTCATTTAATTTGTCTAGAATACTTTTAATGCCATAAGTCGAACAAAATTTACCAATCCTTGTGAAATTTGGTAGGGCTAGATTCTATGACGATAACTGTTTTTCTGTGAAAAGGGCGAAATCGGTTGAAGCCACGCCCAGTTTTTATACACAGTCGACCGTACTGTCCTTCCGCTCGGCCGTTAACACGATAACTTGAGCAAAAATCGATATATCTTTACTAAACTTAGTTCACGTACTTATCTGAACTCACTTTACTTGGTATAAAAATGGCCGAAATCCGACTATGACCACGCCCACTTTTTCGATATCGAAAATTACGAAAAATGAAAAAATGCCATAATTCTATACCAAATAAGAAAAAAGGGATGAAACATGGTAATTGGATTGGTTTATTTGACGCAAAATATAACTTTAGAAAAAACTTTGTAAATGGGTGTGACACCTACTCATATTAAGTAGAAGAAAATGAAAAAGTTCTGCAGGGCGAATCAAAAGCCCTTGGAATCTTGGCAGGAATACTGTTCGGGTATACAATAAATAAATTAGCGTACCCGACAGATGATGTTCTGGGTCACCCTGGTCCACATTTTGTCGATATCTCGAAAACGCCTTCACATACAACTAAGGGCCACTCCCTTTTAAAACCCTCATTAATACCTTTCATTTGATACCCATATCGTACAAACACATTATAGAGTCACCCCTGGTCCACCTTTATGGCGATATCTCGAAAAAGGCGTCCACCTATAGAACTATGGCCCACTCCCTTTAAAATACTCTTTAATCCTTCCATTTGATACCCATGTCATACAAACACATTCCAGGGTTACCCTAGGTTCATTTTCCTACATGGTGATTTTCCCTTATTTTGTCTCCAAAGCTCTCAGCTGAGTATGTATGTCGGTTACACCCGAACTTAGCCTTCCTTACTTGTTTTTTATTGGTTTCATTTATTGTTTGTGCATACAATTGATTTCTCAATTGCTAAACTTAAATGCATTACTATATGTGCATAGACTATGTCTTAAGTATGTGGCTTCATCTTGCAAACATTTATTTTATATTTTTTGTTCTTTATGCCAACCCCCCAAAACCTATAACAGCCACATTTGTGGCACAATGAGTGGTAGGATGCTTCGATATTAAGAACAGCACCATGTAAAAAGA